>JAPMUY010000173.1:27500-30000 GCA_026901105.3 Galaxias olidus | reverse complement strand
GGCTCTGTAAATAACCCTGACAGGTGAGTCAGGCTTGTCTACACTCAGGCCTCTGGAGTGTTTGCCCTGGTGGAGAGAACAGACAGCCTGGCTGGCTCTGTGTCCCCTTTGCAGGGTCTTTCTGCATCAGCGGCCAGAGACAGAGCTGTGGCCTTCAGGGGGAATGGGGTGGAGGCGGGCCAGGCTTGTCCGTGGCAACACCTCCACCCCCCGTGGAGCTCTGAGAAAGGTGTCACGAACAAAGAGGAAGAGACCACTGCAGAGTGTGTGTGTGTGTGTGTGTGTGTGTGTGTGTGTGTGTGTGTGTGCGCGCGCGTGCGTGCGTGCGTGTGTGTGCGTGCGTGCGTGCGTGTGTGTGTGTGTGCGAGTGTGTGTGTGAGTGGCTGAATGCTTTGGCTGAGTGAGGCTATTAATATCTGCTGCTGGCTTGCAGTGATAGCAGGAGACTATTTGCGAGGAGTGGACCAGCTAGGTAGCTGTGTGTGCTTGTGTTTGCGTGTGTGTGTGTGTGTGGGTGTGTGTGTGCGGGTGAGATTGTGTTTGTGTTACTAAATAGGCCTGCTTGTATTCATGGATGTTTGTGTGTCTGTGGCATTGGGTTCGGGTATTTTTGTAGACGTGTGCAATTTGTGTGTGTGTATGTGTGACAGTGTATACAGGGCCTTAACGTGTGTTTGTGTGAGTGAGTGTGTGTGTGTGTGTGTGTGAGAGTGTGTGTGTGTGTGTGTGTGTGTGTGTGAGTCCTATCAGCCTCTGGCTGGCAGTGATAGCAGCAGTGAAAACTACTCTACTCTTCATCCTATCAGAAATGGACTGGCTCGAGGCGGGGTGTGTATGGGGTTTAGAGTGAAGGCGAGAGAGAGAGAGAGAGAGAGAGAGAGAGAGAGAGAGAGGTAGAGAGAGAGAGCGAGAGATAGAGAGAGAGAGAGAGAGAGAGAGAGAGAGAGAGAGAGAGAGAGAGAGAGAGAGAGAGAGAGAGAGAGAGAGAGAGAGAGAGAGAGAGAGAGAGAGAGAGAGAGAGAGAGAGAGAGAGAGAGAGAGAGAGAGAGAGAGAGAGAGAGAGAGAGAGAGAGAGAGAGAGAGAGAGAGAAAGATGAGAGAGAGAGAGAGGCAGGGGGAGAGAGTATATGTGTACGTGATGGACGCTTCCTGTGGATGGGATCAAAATGGAGCCTCCATCTCGCTATCTGTCCCGGCTCGACGGCTCTGGGAGCAACATTAATGCTAATCACAGAGGCCATTTAACAGTGACTGGCTTAGCAGAGTCCAGATCCCATGAAGGCCCGTCTCCACCTTCATCTGCATGACGCCCCCCCCCCTCCCTCCTCCTCCTCGCATGAGCGAGAGAGTTGTAAATCTTCCCTCATTCTCCCGCCATTTCAATGGAAATCAATTATTCGGCGAGGTCACCGCGAAGGGACGTAGTTAGATTAGGAAGAGTCAGCACGCCCTCCTGTTCGGCTCTCTAATTTCACACTTCATTAACAGCGGAGCGAGCGGGGGGGGGGAGAGGGGAGAGGGGGGGGAGGACCGAGACAGGCGGAGGTCACCCCAGCCGCGCTTTAGTCTAAATAAACCTGAATAAAGGCGCGGTGACCGAAATGAGGGTGTGATTCAGGTTTACCAACAACAGATTGCCAGGACAGCAGAATAGTCAGCCAGTCGACCGGGAGCACTTCAGCTGACCTGTGGTTCGACGGGGATACAAGAACCCTGCAACGCCGATCATTCAGCGTAGCTCACAGTAAAGGTGCTCCGATTACTTCCAAGGTCCCATGTGGCCCTCACTCACGTTCCCATTGTCTTCTGTCGACACAGGCGCTCCCCCCCCCCCCCCCACCAGGTACCAGTATGCTCCTCCAGGGCTGGGCCCGCACCACAAGAGCTCCGAACATCTCTACATCATCACTGATTGTGCTTCTTCACATTATCACTGGAGATATGCACGTTCAGCATGACTCATTGTATCATAATCCAAACGCTGTATTAAATGTGGCTTTTCTTCACTGGTGAAATCTCTCAGTTTGGATCTAATATTTACGTAGAGAATTAGAGCGGGTATGGAAAAAGCACGCCCAACTTTGCAGAGTCCCCCCCCCGGCGGATATTTGGTTTAAACAGTCCCAAGATTTCATTTTCAGTAACACAGAGCTGCCAGCTATTAACGAGAGCCATTATGCTGTGTGTCTAGGCCTGGCTTTGTGCTCGTCTGTAATTAATAACGAACGATAGTGCACCTCCAGCTGACATAATATAAGTAGTCACATCTAACTGAACCGCGTAGACAATGCGAACCAGAAAAACAACGCAAGGGTAAGAACAGAGTCAAGAGGGTGGAGAGTTCAAAAGCCAGCGAAAGGGCAGTAGTTTGAAACCCGTACCTTTGAAGAAAACGAACTTCCCGTCGGATCTCTCGTAGGCGGCGTCGATGCGCGGAGGCAGACCTTTCCAGAACTGGTCAATCTGCATGGGGTAGCCCTCCTGCACTTTGTTGTTACGA
>JAPMUY010000173.1:22500-25000 GCA_026901105.3 Galaxias olidus | reverse complement strand
AACAGTTGAAACAATGGACCAAGAAGTTGGCCTTGGTTTGCCCTTTGTGAATGAGATGCTACTGTGTGTACATAGCAGAGACCTGTGGGTTAATAAGTCACTTAAATGCATATATCTGAGTCTGTCTCTAAGCTGGGAGAGCCAGAGGGAGAGGGCTCGTACTTTCAGCGTGCTTTAATCAACTGGGAAAGATGTGAAGTGTGAACGCGTTCAAAACCCCCACGGGTTATCCTGCGTGTGCTCGCGTGCGCCCGCGCGCCATTTTGTACGGAGAGTGTGCGTGAGACCACGCCAAGCCACAAACCACAGCCTCACCTTGAAGACGAACATCTCCCGCCTGAAGAAGGCCACCGTGTTGAAGTTTCCGTCGCAGATGTTGGGCTTGCCGTTGCCGGGCAGCGCGGGGCGGTCGGCGGAGGGCGGGCGCGGGGGCCGGGACTGCCGGTCGTGCTTGCGCTCCGAGGTGGAGTGTGTGCGTCGGGATGGCAGAGTGGGCAGGGGCCTGGTGGGTTCCAGCATGGCCGTGGGTATACCTGTGGGAGGGGGTGGGGGGGGGCAGGTGTGGAACCACAATGCTGAGGATCGCCCCTGGCAACACCACCTCATCCCTCAGTACTAACCGAGCATCATACCATGCCTGTCAATCAGCACACTGATGGGCGGGTTTTACACTGAAGATGAACAGGCACATTTTGGTAAAACCAACAAAATATGTTTATCTAAAGTGTCTTTACGTCATTTTTTTTTCCTTACACAACTTCTTCCGTGACGGACTGACACTCCCTCTGTGTGAGTTTCGACAGCAAAGCCGCACATGAATAAAAACATTGCCTTTGTTTTTGTTCATTACCGTAGATCTTCTGTATTCCCTGCAGGTCGTCCAGCGGCAGCTTGAAGTTGTGGGTCTCCATGTACTGGTAGAAGGGAGCCATGATGGCTGTGGGGTCGTTGGAATGCTCCAGACCCAGGGCGTGGCCAAGCTCGTGGACCGCTACTAGGAACAGGTCGTTACCTAAGAGGCACGGCCAGGGGGGAGGGAGAAGCAGGGAGGAGGGGGAGGGGATGGGGCGGGGGGGCGAGAGAAAGAGGGATGGCCGGCAGAGACGGATGGGAAAATAAAGAGTTCAAGAGGGGGAAGAAAAAAAAAATCGTAAGAGTGGAAGATGAGAAGATGGAAAGTTGAAAGGAGAGAATAGATTGAGGAGGGAGAGGCAGAAAAGATTGCGAGGGGCGTGAGAGCGAGAGAGGGAATAAAAAGAGAGAGGGGAAAGTGATGGGGAGAGAGAAAAGGAAGAGAGAGCATAATCATTATGGTGATAATGGTTCTAATGTGGTTCTAATGTTCAAAGAGGCAGCACTTTCCAAGCGTGACCAATATGGCTGTTATTTGATGCTGCTTCTTGATGCGTTTCTTGCAGCGTAGTATCTCTCCTGAGGAAACCGTTGCTGCACAGGCAAGCACACACACACACACACACACACACACACACACACACACACACACTCATTCGTGCAATACAAAGACACAAACACAAAACAGATCAGACGGAGGTGTTGTCTGAACTGAAACACGTGAAAGGATACATACACACTAAGACAACACACAGCCTCAGTAACCACTAACACAGAAACAGCAACTAAAACTTGACTTCAGTTCCAGCTCTCGTTTATCTACGGTCCACACTGGCGGAGGCTCAGAGTGCCCAAGCACAGCGCACACCGAAATTGGCAGAGGACAATTACTACGGTGTGTGTGTGTGTGTGTGTGTGTGTATATATGTGTGTGTGTGTGTGTGTGTGTGTGTGTGTGTGTGTGTGTGTGTGTGTGTGGGGAAAATGTACATTCATCTAAACACGCGGACGTTTTCATTATGTGATACAATACTGCAGCGGCTTCTGTTCCAAATCAAACAATGGATCCCCAGTGCAAATGCAGCGGCACTCTGACCTCTCTCTCTCACACGGCTAATAACTTCACATGGTCGGAGGCTGAACACGGCGCGTCGCCACGGTAATTGGTTTGACTCTTCCTGAACCTAATCACAGGCCGCCATGATGCACTTCCTCCTCCGTTGGCTTCTGAAGAGTGACCGTGTGAGAGTGTGGTACAGAGAGGAAGGAGAACACTGTGGAAACCAGAGGACGGGCCCCTCACTTTCCCTCCATCTCTGTCTTCTTTGAGTTACTTACTTCTCTCTGTCTCTCTTTCTCTCTCTCCCCCCTCTCTCTTTCTCTCCCTCTCTCTCTCTCTCTCCACCTCCCTCTCCTCCCACTCTCTTTCTCTCTATATATCTCTCCCCCCTCTCTCTTTCTCTCTCTCTCTCTCCACCTCCCTCTCCTCCCACTTTCTCTCTCCCTCCTTCTCTCTCTCTCTCTCTCTCTCTCTCTCTCTCTCTCTCTCTCTCTCTCTCTCTCTCTCTCTCTCTCTCTCTCTTTGTCCGTCCCTCACTATGGATTCTCTCTCTCTTTTTCTGCCAGTCTCTCTCCCTGCGCGCACACA
>JAPMUY010000173.1:12500-15000 GCA_026901105.3 Galaxias olidus | reverse complement strand
AAAGGAGATAAGGACAAGAGATAAGGAAGGGCCGCTGCCTTTTCAGGATGAGGGCCCGAGCAGTGATGCAGGAGCCACTGGAGAACACCACAACAACAACAGGAAGACCGACGTCCACCGCGGTCTGAATCTCAGCCTGCGTGAACACACACACACACACACACACACACACACACACACACACACACACACGAGCACCTGTGTGAGAGAGAGAGGCAAGAGAGAGCGAGAGAGAGAGAGTAGAGAGAGAGAGTCTTTGTCTATAAGATGGAGTGCCTTCTGTGAGTGTTCACCACTTGAAGTGTCTGTGTGTGTGTGTGTGTGTGTGTGTGTGTGTGTGTGTGTGTGTGTGTGTGCTGACAGTGGAAGCAGCTGCTGTCCTATCCCAGGGGAAACGGGTCTGAATTCAATAATTCACAGAGCGCGATTACACAACAATTACTAGGGCACCATCGGAGCACGACAAAACAGCAAGGCAAACAATGAAACGCACACACACACACACACAGAACATGTACACAGACCCACAGACGTTGGAGACGAACGTGCACCCTCGCACACATACATACTGTAATCACAGAACACAGATTGTCCCACAGACACGAAGTGAACTCTCACAGAACTCCCTTTAAAAGAGATTAGCGTGGAAGTCTACTCCTCAAAGTCTACACTTACACCAACGCTTGGCAGAGAAACTGCCAGAGAGCACTTACACAGCTGAAGGCCATAAATAGCTCCAATGTCTTGGGAGGAAACAATGCATCTACAAAAAGACATGCTTTCCAGGAAACGAAAAGTCCTTCCACACCTACGACCACACATTTTGCACAAGGACTGAATATTTGTCTTTTGTCTTTTTACTTTTGTAAAAAAAAATGTATGATGTTCGTTGGCGGTTGACGGTTTTGAGACACCAAAAAAAAACGAACGTTATTCATCGTTGCTAATCCTAAGTAAGAGTGAAAGGCTGCTCTAACAAGTGCTGATGGTCTTCAGCAGGTTCAGAAAGAACAAACCTCCCCTTTATGACACACCGAAGAGAAGGAATCTTTTTTATTTATATTTTTATTTATCACCACAGTGTGCAGCCATCTCTCTGTGTTCCTCCAAGGCTGCTGCTCTTTTATGGCTTTGCACAACACAACAACAACATGCCTTCTTCTTCTGTGGTCGACGTGTGAATGAGTCATCTTAATGGAACGCCATCACACGCTGAATCAGGACGGCGGCAATGGGGCAGCGAGGACAGAGAGGAGAAGTAGCAGGCAGTGTGTATGAAAGAGAGAGAGAGAGAGAGAGAGAGAGAGAGAGAGAGAGAGAGAGAGAGAGAGAGAGGACAGAGAGGAGAAGTAGCAGGCAGTGTGTATGAAAGAGAGAGAGAGAGAGAGAGAGAGAGAGAGAGCGAGGACAGAGAGAGAAGTAGCAGGTGTGTGTATGAATAGAGAGAGAGAGAGAGAGAGAGAGAGAGAGAGAGAGAGAGAGAGAGAGAGAGAGAGAGCACAGAGAGGAGAAGTAGCAGGCAGTGTGTATGAAAGAGAGAGAGAGAGAGAGAGAGAGAGAGAGAGAGAGAGAGAGAGAGAGAGAGAGAGAGAGAGAGAGAGAGAGAGAGAGAGAGAGAGAGCAGGCAGTGTGTATGAAAGAGAGAGAGAGAGAGAGAGAGAGAGAGAGAGAGACAGAGAGAGAGAGAGGCAGTGTGTATGAAAGAGAGAGAGAGAGAGAGAGAGAGAGCGAGACAGAGAGAGAGAGAGGCAGTGTGTATGAGAGAGAGAGAGAGAGAGAGAGAGAGAGAGAGAGAGAGAGAGAGAGAGAGAGCGAGGACAGAGAGGAGAAGTAGCAGGCAGTGTGTATGAAAGAGAGAGAGAGAGAGAGAGAGAGAGAGAGAGAGAGAGAGAGAGAGAGAGAGAGAGAGAGAGAGAGAGAGAGAGAGAGAGAGAGAGAGAGAGAGTAGCAGGCAGTGTGTATGAAAGAGAGAGAGAGAGAGAGCGAGAGAGAGAGAGAGAGAGAGAGAGAGAGAGAGAGAGCGAGGACAGAGAGGAGAAGTAGCAGGCAGTGTGTATGAAAGAGAGAGAGAGAGAGAGAGAGAGAGAGGACAGAGAGGAGAAGTAGCAGGCAGTGTGTATGAAAGAGAGAGAGAGAGAGAGAGAGAGAGAGAGAGAGAGAGAGAGAGAGAGAGAGAGAGAGAGAGAGAGAGAGAGAGAGAGAGGACAGAGAGGGAGAGAAGTAGCAGGCAGTGTGTATGAGAGAGAGAGAGAGAGAGAGAGAGAGAGAGAGAGAGCGAGACAGAGAGGAGAAGTAGCAGGCAGTGTGTATGATAGAGAGAGAGAGAGAGAGAGAGAGAGAGAGAGAGAGAGAGAGAGAGAGAGAGAGAGAGAGAGAGAGAGAGAGAAGTAGAGGCAGTGTGTATGAAAGAGAGAGAGAGAGAGAGAGAGAGAGAGAGAGAGAGAGAGAGAGAGAGAGAGAGAGAGAGAGAGAGAGAGAGAGAGAGAGAGAGAGAGAGAGA
>JAPMUY010000173.1:0-10000 GCA_026901105.3 Galaxias olidus | reverse complement strand
TACAAAACAAAATCATCAACAAAACCCTGATATTTCAGCCAAAAAAAGCCACAGTCCGACAGAGCATTGATGAGGAATGACAACATGGAACGAGGGAGGGAGGGAGGGAGGGAGGGAGGAGATGGAGGAGGGGATGGAAGGAAAGCTGAGGACAAAGAAAATGACAGGCACGTGGAGAACAGAAAAGAGACATGGACTGTACAGGAGGAACGAGACGGGGCCTCTGAAAAAAGGAACAGAAGAATGATGAGAGAGAGAGAGAGAGAGAGAGAGAGAGAGAGAGAGAGAGAGAGAGAGAGAGAGAGAGAGAGAGAGAGAGAGAGAGAGAGAGACAGAGATAGAGAGAGAGAGAGAGAGAGAGAGATAGCAAGAAGAAAGAAAGAAAGCTACGGATGGAGTAATAGCGTAGCCGAGGGAGAAAGACAAAGAGAGAGAGAGATACAGAAATACAGAGAGAGAGAGAGATAGCGATAGAGAGAGAGAGAGAGAGAGAGAGAGAGAGAGAGAGAGAGAGAGAGAGAGAGAGAGAGAGAGCAAACAAAGGAAGACAGCAGGAGCTAGCCTAAGGTAGAGCTAGCTGCAGACAATGAACTAGGTGAAAAGGTACATCCAACTGCAGATAGACACAAAAACATGGAGCTCACAGTATGTCTACCTACAGACAGTATGTCTACCTAATATATTCCTACAGACAGAATGTCTACCTACAGACAGAATGTCTATCTACAGACAGTATGTCTACCTACAGACAGAATGTATACCTACAGACAGAATATATTCCTACAGACAGAATGTCTATCTACAGACAGTATGTCTACCTACAGACAGAATGTATACCTACAGACAGAATATATTCCTACAGACAGAATGTCTATCTACAGACAGTATGTCTACCTACAGACAGTATGTCTACCTACAGACAGAATGTATACCTACAGACAGAATATATTCCTACAGACAGTATGTCTACCTACAGACAGAATGTATACCTACAGACAGAATATATTCCTACAGACAGTATGTCTACCTACAGACAGAATGTATACCTACAGACAGAATATATTCCTACAGACAGAATGTCTATCTACAGACAGTATGTCTATCTACAGACAGTATGTCTACCTACAGACAGTATGTCTACCTACAGACAGAATATATTCCTACAGACAGTATGTCTACCTACAGACAGAATATATTCCTACAGACAGAATATATTCCTACAGACAGAATGTCTACCTACAGACAGTATGTCTACCTACAGACAGAATATATTCCTACAGACAGAATATATTCCTACAGACAGAATGTCTACCTACAGACAGTATGTCTACCTACAGACAGAATGTCTATCTACAGACAGTATGTCTATCTACAGACAGTATGTCTACCTACAGACAGAATGTCTACCTACAGACAGAATATATTCCTACAGACAGAATGTCTACCTACAGACAGAATGTATACCTACAGACAGAATATATTCCTACAGACAGAATGTCTACCTACAGACAGAATGTATACCTACAGACAGAATGTCTATCTACAGACAGTATGTCTATCTACAGACAGTATGTCTACCTACAGACAGAATGTCTACCTACAGACAGAATATATTCCTACAGACAGAATGTCTACCTACATACAGAATATATTCCTACAGACAGAATGTCTATCTACATACAGAATATATTCCTACAGACAGAATGTCTATCTACATACAGAATGTCTACCTACTGTCTGAATATCTACCTTCTGACAGTATATTTATCTACAGACAGTATGTCTACCTAGACGGTGTTGAAATAATCATATTTATATATAGTGATTTGCTTAATTATTGTTTATTGATTGCCATGTTAGTTATTGTAGTGACATAATCATCTTAATCATATTCGAGAATATGATTGGCACCACCATGTCTGGTCGGTTGATAGGGGCTGAATGTGGGACTTTTTCTCTCAATTCCTTCATTGCTATCACCTGTTAATACTAAGTCAGGAACATGTTGCCTGGGTATAAGTATTCTGTGAAAGTCCTTGGACAGGTCTCTCATCTTAGGTAGTGGTTGGTATCGGAGGGTCTATTGACAAACGAGTTATATTTTCTTTGTCAATGTTTGTGTTATGATTAATTCTGAATAAATTCTTACAACCTGCTTACATACAAAAAAGAACCTGAAGACTGTTTTCTTCCACAACGGTATACCTACTGATACTGTATATCTACCTACAGACAGTACAATAATAATACAGGTGTATTTATATAGCACTTTTCAAAGCCATATATTCCCCTGTACTTTGAATCAACTGAAAACAACATGTCTCCCATGCCATCTATAAGACTGCTGCTTCATTAACACAGAGTAACGTAGTAACTTCATCAACACAGTAACGTAGTAACTTCATCAACACAGAGTAACGTAGTAACTTCGTCAACACAGAGTAACGTAGTAACTTCGTCAACACAGAGTAACGTAGTAACTTCGTCAACACAGAGTAACGTAGTAACTTCGTCAACAGAGTAAGGTAGTAACTTCGTCAATACAGGGTATCGTAGTAACTTCGTCAACACAGAGTAACGTAGTAACTTCATCAACACAGAGTAATGTAGTAACTTCATCAACACAGTAATGTAGTAAATTCGTCAACACAGTAACGTAGTAACTTCATCAACAGAGTAACGTAGTAACTTCATCAACAGAGTAACGTAGTAACTTCATCAACACAGTAACGTACTATTTTCATCAACACAGAGTAACGTAGATGATTTAAAGGCGTGCGGTTTGTCAACTGAACACTGACGGGAAACGGGACTCATCACCATCCAATGATGGCGTTCTGTATCCATATTGTCTGCTATACTCAGCTTCAAATGGAGTCACGCTATACTCAGCTTCAAATGGAGTCACGCTATACTCAGCTTCAAATGGAGTCACGCTATACTCAGCTTCAAATGGAGTCACGCTATACTCAGCTTCAAATGGAGTCACGCTATACTCAGCTTCAGATGGAGTCACGCTATACTCAGCTTCAAATGGAGTCACGCTATACTCAGCTTCAAATGGAGTCACATTCACGCGTTAACGGCCATGATTTACCGGCTACACGTCGCAGGTGATTACGTGTCCTTCCTTTGCCATCTTGTGAAAGTCGATCACAAGAGTCAAGTTCCTAATGTAGAACACACTGTATGTAAGTGACTGTATGAGTCAATGTCCTGAAAAACGAAAAGATGTCCTTGCCGAGCCTCAGACGAACCCTTATCTGAGCTCACCTCCGGTGCCTCCTGGTCTCCTGACCAGGTAGAAGCCCTACGACCCCCCGACCCTGCCTGGACCCCGGACCCACAGCGACAGCAAGCTCCAAGGGCCACTTGGAGGAGCGTCATCCAGTCAACGGCCGACACAAAGAGACACTTTTGAGCTGGTGGGAGGCGAGCACACAAAGCCGCCCTCTGGGTTAACGGTTCTCGTGTGTGTGTGTGTGTGTGTGTGTGTGTGTACGCGCCTGGAATAAAAAATGTCTTTTGTAGGGTTCCTTGGTTTTGTCCAGGGAGCTGGTTCTTTACAGTGGAGCTTGGCTTGGTTCCAGTGGGCACAGTATGTGATCATCTTCAAACTGACAACGGGGAATAAATACATCTCAAAGTGACAGTTTGAACGGCTATATAGGCCAAGTCTCTAAAAATTCCCCAGCTGGCACTCTCTATCGCACCCGCACAAACACACACACACACACACGCACACACACACACAAACACACACACACACACACACACACACACACACACACACACGCACTCTCCTCATCTCCTCCTCTCTCTGTCATGTTTCCACTTTTTCCCCGTCCACCAGCGTTCTCTCTCTCTCTCTCTCTCTCTCTCTCTCTCTGCTATCCCATGGTTCCCTCTCTCTCTCTCTCTGTTTTCAAACGCCTCCATCGTCTACAGTGCGTCTCACCTACCTCTCGCTCTCCTCCCGCCCTCCCCATCTCTCTCTCTCTCTCTACTTTTCCTTTCCGTCCTCTTCCCTCTCCCTCCCCCACTCTCTCTGCAGTATGCTGAATGTGTGTGTGTGCAGTATTCCCCTGAGTCTCCCAGCTAGTTAGCCCCCTCTGATGGAAGAAGCACTGCTGTACTAAGAACACAGTAACTGGGTAGTAGGTCAGGATAAGTCTCCTGAACTGAGTAGGTACATATGGCTTTGTTGTTGTTGTTTTTTGGGGGGCGGGGGGGGGGGAGTATACTTTGGCACCCAACACTGACTGTGAACGCTGTATTTACAGTATGCGTTTCTGAAGACAGTAGAACGCAATAGTGTGATTTACGTGCTTGTGTGTGTGTGTGTGTCTGTGTGCATCATTATGTGTGTGTGTGTGTGTGTGTGTGCTTGCACTGCGTGTGCAGTCTGTCATCTTTGTGGTGTGTGTGTGTGTGTGTGTGTGTGTGTGTGTGTGTCGTCTGACACATGCCGTGTTTGTGGTGCTGTGTTGTGCAGCAGGCTGTGTGGGGGAAGACAAAGACATGGGCGAGCGAGATAGGAAAGACTTGCGCGAGCGAGAGAGAGAGAGAGAGAGAGAGAGAGAGAGAGAGAGAGAGAGAGAGAGAGAGAGACATGTTTACATCTTTTACGATCACATCAGTCTCCGAAACCTGATCAGATAGCTCATCAATAGCATAACATAAATGATGTTCAAGAAATAGCAATACATAACAGAACACGTCATAGGCCACGCTCTCCTTCTCTCTCTCTCTCTCTCTCTCGCTCTCTCTCTCGCTCTCTCCCTCTTCCCATCCCTCTCTCTCTCGCTCTCCTCTCTCTCTCCATCTCTGTCTCTCGCTCTCTTTCTCCTTCTGTCTCTCTCTTTCTCGCTTTCTCTCTCTCTCCTCTCTCTCTCTGTCTCTCTCGCTCTCTTTCTCTTTCTCTCTCTCTCTCTATCTCTCGCTCTCTTTCTATCTCTCTCGTCCTCCTTCTGTCTTTCTCTCTCTCTCTCCTCTCTCTCTCCCTCCCTCTCACACGCACACACACCCCTTTTTAAACCAGAGGAAGACATATTTAGGCCAGTTCTCTGTTGTTACTGAACTCGCTCCACTTCCCCTGGGACTGCTCCCCTCCCCGCCCGTGAGTCTCCCCGCTCCAAACAACACACCTTCAACGCTAAGACCATGAGTAGACCTGCATGCTACTACTCCTCCTCATCATCATCATCATTGGGATTCATTGTTAGCATATTGACGTCTAGATAACCGTCATAAGCTAAGCTTCCACGTCATCACTTGTGTCGTCATGGTAACCGTCTACGTTTACAGTCTGCTTAATCCGCCCTAATACTGAATGGTTTGAATAGTAACAGGTTCAGGCATCCGTCACGATAAGGTGGACCTGTGAACCGTACTGGTCCGACTGGGATCAGAACCTGTGCTGGTTCAGAACGTGTAGCACCGAGGGAGGAGAGGGAGCGATGTCGACTAAGAAAAAGTGTTCTCCGTTCTCCGACGGGGATGGTTAGGTTTCTTAGGTCGCCGTGTCAGTCGGCAATTATTCAAAAGAGAACCTAGAAAGGAACCTGAATGGAAGAGGGGCGGTAGGGAAACTTTTTTTTTGGCACCGGACGGAGCGCTTTAGACTGAAAATACAAAACCCGGGCGCTGCCTGTGCACCACTGGCTTTTCATTCCTCAGGTGATCAGTCAGGCGAACCCTGACACGCTCTGTAAAAGCCCCGCTAGGCCCAGCCTGCTGGCACAACACAGCCCCGGTAGATGCATGTCCACGTAGGGAGAGAGGGGCCTTTGGAGGTCCGAGATTGACACGTGGAAAAACAACCGTGTGGCGGTGCTTTTAAACCCGGGGCGGAGGTTACGGACGCTGGGGCACTTTGGAGGACGACGACCTGGAAACAGAGGCTCCAGTGGAGAACGTGACGCGCACACAGGCTTTTGACCAGCCGTGTTTGGATGTTACAAAGGGGGATTTACTCACAGCTCATAATGATGTATTACCCAACATCCAAAAGAATACATTACACATTATTCATAAATGAAGCCATACCTAATGTACAATTTTATTTTTAAGCTTTGTGGTTTCTGCAAAAATGAATAAAAGATAGTTTACACTTAGTTTACATACTATTCTAATCCAGACTAGACCAAACAAAACTAAACAAAAAAAGACTAGACAAGACTAGGCCAAACAACATTTGTATAAACTTAATTAGACTAGACACACAGTGGACCAGACCAAAGCTAGAATAGAACTCGTAGTTCATCTGAGTTCACGTCCTGCAGAGTGCAGCACTTAAAGGCCCGGGAGCAGACCGCAGGCTAACACGCCGTGGAAGCTGTCTCCTGTTCCTCGGAGCGCCCGAGAACAACACTCGGCGTTAGCACAAAGGAACAGGTGGCTGCAGCGCTCTCGGGGGTGACTACTACAAGGTCTGCCTCGTCCACCCAACAACAACAACAACAGCAGCACCGTCCTCTTCGGCACCATCATCTTCACAGGAGGCTTCGTCGCCTTTGGTCACCAAACCACACCATCCACCAGAGCACGCCGACAACAAAGCCACCAGTGAGCGGGGTGTGCGGGGCACGAGGCTTTGTCAGCTTCAAACGACTCCAGTGGATCAGAGAAAACCAGAGCGGATTCTGAGATTCAGCTCGCACAGCCCTTTGCGGGTTTGATCTTTTGACGAGCGTGCTCACTTGTTTGTTTGTGGATGACAGTCATTTTGAAGTGAGTGAGAGCGGCGCGAGGACAATGCAAAACCGTACGCAAGTCCAACGGCGAAAAAAAGGGCAGCAAAACAAAAACTGTAGAAATGAGCTTAAGCTACAGTGTTGTGGAATAAGAAAGTATCACAGGAAATGACCACAGCAAAGCCAACACCTGCACGCCTAAACAATATAAGAACAAAGAGATAAATACAGTGTACGATGAACATAAGCAAGTGAACATTTGATAGACACAAACAAAGAACCCCCCCCACACACACACACACACACACACACACACAGTCCTCAGTCTCTGCCCGGCACTCAGGCGTCATGCTATCCCCTTAAGAAATCACATCGACTCGTTCACACAGTATTTAAAGCAAACAGCCATTTTTAGTTTGTGTGCTCGGTTACTGTAGCCTACGTACATTTCAAACCGCACCAATCTGCCATCCATATCAATGCATATTTACTCAAATGCAAATCATCTGGGCTGCGCTTCCTATGCACAGTAGTAACACCTGCACACCAGCACTCCCCTTGTGTATCCAGCCTCTGACCATGTTGAAAGGCAAACAGTTCATTGGAAATATTCTGGGGCTGGACCAAACCATTTAAATATTCCAACGGTTTGGTCCTTGGCTTGGCTTCTATTCTGTAGAAATCACCCCCACCCCCCCACCCCACCCCATGACACAATGCAAAAGAAAAATATTTATCCTTAGCTAGGGTAATCAGAACAAAGACCACTAGAATCATGAATCATTTCAATGGACCATGTTCAACAAGGCTTTGGCTCTCTTTGAGTGAGTCAAGCATTCAAAGAAATGGCTAGTATTGCTGATTATTCTAACACATGCCTAAATTGTACAACCATTCAATAAAGTAGCCTTTCACTTCATGGAGTGATTCTTCCCATCGTTACCATTCTGAAATCAACACAAACGATTCGCAAACACACACTTACACAGAGCACTGCTTATGTATAAAGTATCTAAAAATACAATAGGTTGCAAAGGATATTGTACCCCCCCCCCCCCCACCACACACACACAACTACAGATCTCTATTAGACACAGAGCGTTTTACACAAACATACACCAAACCCCATATACACACACACAATGACCCCAGTGAAAATCATACAGTAATGCAGCCATCTTTCACACACAGAATGCCCAGTGTTTGTGCTAATGTACAGCGTGGAATCGAAGACTTACATATAAGCTAAAGCATGTCTTCACAACAACAAAAATATACAAACACAAACACACACACACACACACACACACACACACACACGACTCCCACTATCGGCCACGACTATACCCCATGTTTCCTCTACTTAGCTGAACACATGCAAGGCTTTGTGAGCCAGGGCTAGATGTGAGAGAGACGGGGCTTCAGAGCCACGGGAGAGCCCCGACAATGCCCTCTCAGCAGACAGCCCCGTTGAGACCGTTGGTTCCAAATCGCCAACTGCACGACTCCCTTTCCCCTCCCTACCCATGACACCAGTCTCCTCCATAGGGCACCCATGTGTCTCATGTTCATCCATGCATCCAGCACATCCAACCAATGTTTGTAAGGCAGGCGTGGAATTGAAATGGTGTTGTCTACAGTGAATGATGTGGCACTACCCCTCTGTATAGTGTTGTTTTTATAGAATACGTTAATTAATATTAGATCATCTAACCGTGTTAATTGATGTGTCCAGTCTGGATTTGCTAATGACTTCGGATCACCTCTTGGTGAAAATGAAAAACATATCATGACGACCAAAGGTATTGTTTGAAGATTTGGTTTTGAGCGTATAAAATAAGTCTGGTCTAGGGCAGTATATATATATTCTGCCCTTTCCTTCACTCTCCTCTCTGCTCTTCTCCACTCTCCTCCAACTCCCTGCCATTTCGATAAATTATGGAGGGGGAGGCTATATTTGGACTTGAAGAGGGGGAGAATGGAAATGCTAGATTCTTTGTTCCACACACGTAAAAGCAGACATTCCTGCGTCCCAAACAGGATAGTGATCAAATGTCTGGTGGAAGCGATTGACTTTAACTATCTGACAGTCAAATAATTTCGCTTCAGATAATAACACAGGGCACTTTAATATTCGTACCTAATCACGTTCTAATGAATATTTAATGAATACGGACTTCTCGTGCACAGATCACAAAATGTACACATTATTTGTGGTTTTGGACATTCACAACTTAGCTCACAGCCATGTTATACGACACAATGGCCAAAAGTATAATAAGCTCCAAATGTGGATAATAACACGTTTGCTATGGATACATGGCCTACAGGCAGCGATTAGGACTTGATCACTGGAGGCGCAAATAATATTCTTGTTTACCGACAGCACAAATGCATAATGTAGCAACAATTAATGTCATTGTCATCCACATTGCACTTTCAATTACCGAAGGGGATATACAACTCAAATGAAACAATTAAACGTAATGGTCCATCACGACACATTTTGTTCGTTAACAATAAATAACCATACACATTCCAGTTTAAATGGTTATTCAAACCAATGTCTTTTTACTCGAATAACCGTTGTCTGATATTTACATCAATGCCTAGGTGCGTCAAGCATGCAGCGGGCAGGTCCTAAATAATGTAGTGCAAACGTGAGCTTGACTTCTTGTCTAAGTGTGCTTTTATTTATTAAAACAAAATACGAATGCATTGTACAGCTTGTCATTCCATTTTCATGGTATGAATGAGAACAGCTGGAACTGACTTGAAAACATCTAGGGCGAACGAGCTGTCCCACCTGCGCTACAAAGAACGCTGAAGCTTTCGTTCAGAGAACAAGGGAAAGTGCAGCTCTGCTGTAAATAACCATAACATAACCCAACATTGCAATACTATTTTGCAGGCTATACAAATTTTAAAACATACCTCCACAATAAACGTCTTTTCTTCTCCACAGAGTGAGACGACCCAGAATAGAATATGAAAATAACAGGTTTTCCAGCAAAAGCCTGGGAGCCCCGCTTTCCTCCGCTTTACCCCAACTCTCGCCATGACTGTCCCCAAAAGCCCCCCCTCTGTCCGCCGTCGATGTCCAGTCTCCTGGCCGGTGTCTGATGCCTTATTTCCAAAGGAAACCTTTCTCCTTCATCCCTGGCTTTTTTGTATGGTTTTTGACGTTTCACAGCAGACCGTTCAGTAGGCTACCTACTGCTACTGTTGACGACCTCCACTCTCCATTGCGCAGACTCTGTCTCTTAAAGCGGCACAGCTGGCGTGCAGACGAGGCCAGTGGCATC
>JAPMUY010000172.1:92500-137154 GCA_026901105.3 Galaxias olidus | reverse complement strand
AGGCAAGAAGTTTTTAACGCCCTCTACTGGACTGTTTTTGTAGCATAACCGGAAATAAATCAACCTTTACGATATTGCAGATGCTCTAAAAATGTAGCCTATACTAAATAGCAAAAGTAATTTGTTACTTTTTGTTCACCCATTAACAGATTGTTCGTAGTATTTTGGGGGGAAAGGGGCATTACAAAATTAGATTTTTTTTGTTGTCTATATAGGAACACACATCCTGTAAAATGTTTGTAGCCCATCTAAACATCAATATAAGGGTTTGACCTTAGATGTTTACTTTTGGATTATTGAACGCAGCAAAGCCACATGTTCTGAGTTAAGTAGGCTATCAAAAAACTGAAACCAACCACCAACACCCTAAGAAGATGATTTAACAAATCATCCTGGATATCAATCTAAAACAGAAATAGAAGTAGAAGTAAAATTATAAGACTACACACAGCCTAATTGCCTGGTTATTGGTTTACACAGTTGTTTGTATGCATTTTCCCTACAAATTGGTCCACATCTTAGCCCCATTATTTGCTACTTGGCATGCCACAAACAAAACTTTTACGACATGACTGAAACATGAATATATTCTAAGAAACTTACATAAAAAGCCACAAAAGCCTTTTCGTTTAAAACTGTTGAACACAAATTATTTAGGCTAGTTTGAAAATTGGTAGACTTTCCATAAAAGGAATATTTGCATGATGTATGATTGGTGAACTGTCTGAACTAGGTTATTCCAAGGACACAAGCCAAAAAATGTAAAAGGCACAATTATTTATCAACCCCCCATGTAGAAAGACTGAGCTAGTAGGCAAGTGTCACTCAGGAAGATATTCATTAGTGACTTTTCAGTTAAACGCAATGCACATGAAAGCAAAATAAAGTGGGCAAATTATGAATTACAGTAGGCCAATAGGCAACGTTGCATTTAAGTATACTTAAGATGTTTTCCTTAAAATTAGGCGATTCGAGCATGCCCGGTAACGAGGTTAATTGGGCACACCTGACCTGATCAGCCGGGAGCTGAACCAGAGTTCTTGCAACGTGTTAACAAAATCTGTTTTAAGTAGCCCTCAAATCCATCAGTCATTTTTTTGTGTTATTATTAAACCTTTATTTAACCAGGAACTGGCCCATTGAGATTGATAATCTCTTTTTCAAGCGAGAGGTATAGCAGCACATAGTATTGCCAGTATTTTTATTTATCCTCGCATATACTTCTAGTCTAGTAAACCTAATACCTCAAATAATTTTTTTTATTTGTGGATGAAAGCTTCTGCAAGAGACCAACTCACAACTCACAAGAATCATCACCCTCTCAATCTGATAACAGTAAGATGTACAGCCAGGAACGCATGGCCTGAAGCTATGGCTATACATACATACTGTATCCCTTTTATAGCTCAACATCTGCCAGTCTTAGGTTTTTTGTTCCTCATTCTGGACGATGTATCCGCTTGGCAAACCGACACCATTCATTACAGTCTCGGGCCTAGGCCCTTGAAATTCCCTTTTTCTTTTTAAAGTAGTTTTTTTTTCTTCTTCTTTTTAAAAGAATCTACCCCACTTCTTTTTCTCCTCTTGCTTCTAAAACCGTGTTTTTAACTTCAGAGCACAAACTCAGAGACCAGCTGTAAGGGTATTTACAGTGTACAGTATATTAGTAATCTTTCTGCTTTAGGTTCTCTTAAAACACCTCTCCATGTCTGCTGGGTTCAAGTCATTAGGCTCATTCTGAGTTTCCTGAAAGAGCGAGTGTGTGTGTGTGTGTGTGTGTGTGTGTGTGTGTGTGTGTGTGTTCGTGCGTGCGTGCGTGCGTGCGCGCGCGCTAATAACTTTAAGTGATTAACTTCTCCAGTTCTACAGAGCACGATGATAAACTGACAAAATGAATGCCACTTTACATCGAATTACATTGCATCACGTAACATGATAGACATAATAACTTGTTGTGTTCTCATCAAAACACAGGAGACTGACCACAACAGATGAGCAAGACAAACCATCCGTCGCTCAATCAATGAGCTTGATTGATTTGAATGTTTGTAACCTGATTTGGACAGCTCCAGAAGAACATTTTGCTACTTGTTTCTTGTTCCACTGTTTCGCTAGAGCGAAAAGACTAAATTATTCTTTTAAATCAATTTATTTGCCCACATGTGACCATATATATGCTTATACATAAATGGTGGAGCATTGGTTCTGATTTGAGCCAGAACTGAGGCCAGAGGCCAGGGTCACACACAAAGTTATAGACCTGAGAACTATACCTAGTACTAGACCTGCTGCATACATCCAGAACACACAGACAGGTAATTGATCACATGTGTTCTAATATATTTACAATGGCATTTTTCTTTTTGGGCCAGAAACTTGCATTCTTCCTGTATTTTTTTCTTCATATTATATTGGTTTTTACAAAGGATCAATAGGATCGAATCTTATTTCCACAAATGTTTCCCCACCACCAGTTTATATTCAAGTGAATATTAATTTGTACCTTCTTTTTTCCCATTTGGCTTTCTTATTTAAGAAACCTGGTGTTATTTGTGTGGTCCCATGTCCAATGTAGCCCACCCAAGATTGGAGTGGTTATGGTTAAATTTATAGAAAGACCTGGTCTAGACGTTTGGGTCCATTTGCAGCAGCTCTAGGTCACTGCCTAAAAGCCTAGCAGTCTGCTTCTACGAAAATGTTAATCTAATAATACTTTGATTTGAATTTCACCACCCTGTTATGCTGTATACGTCTATATTTTGTTTCAGTTGCTTTGAAACATTTTGAATTGTCTTTGTGTTTTAAGCACAAAGACCTGGTATGGAGGTTTGGTGCTGCAGCTGTGAACTAGTCTGAACCATTCTGATTGAAGAGACCGGGTTGTTTATCTAGTCTAAGGACTGGATGAACCAGGTAGTCTGCCTCTCTATTAAAATGATGCCTATGACTGTCTGCGATGTATTTTTTTTGTGTGTGTGAACAATCTATACGTTGCTGGTATCTATGTGCGACGGTCTATCATTTTATGCATAGTGGATGCAGCACGACAACACCACGAGTGGACGGTGCTCATTGGCCTGTGGTCTGCTCCCCTGGCTCTCCAGACCGCAGACAGACTGCCATCACAAAAACAAATCACACTGACTTACTCACACGCTGGCCGCGTACGCAAAGCCGCAATGGCACAGGATCGTGTTTGGACATAGTTATAGAGACAGACACATACACATCACAACAGACATTCCAATAGAAAAGCATACTCTATCCCTATGCCACTCCAATCACTTTAAATTACAATACATTATATACAATATTTTATTTAATGTCAAAATCCACTTCAGCCACGTCTAGAGCTCAGTTTTAGTTGCTTGTCCTGACACTGTTTCCTCCTAAAAAATGGTAGACAGAAATACATTAGTAATATCAGGAAGTAAAGAACAATTACAAGCAATATGTGTTGTTTTTCACATCAACACATTTTGTTACAACACACAAAGGGATTGTCTTAAAGGGTGTAGGCGTTTGTTTCTGGAGGAGATACTTAAACTTAAAGGGAAGTTGTTTTGTTCCTTATTACTTTATAGACTAGACCTAAACTGTCCTAAAGTTATTTTTCTCTGTTACTCTCAATGACGCATGGCTTCTCACCTTAAGCTCTCCTCGTAAAAATGATTCACAGAATTCCCGCACACGCTCAGCTGAGATCTTGCCCTCAGGCATGAGCCACTGCATGTCGGAATCTCCGTCGTAGATGCCCACTCGCGGCAGGTCATGTGACTTTAGGCCGAAGTAGGTCAGGGAGCGAGCGTTGGCCTTTACTGCTCCGTTCACTAATACAAACAAAAGCTGTATGGG
Organism: Galaxias olidus; assembly: GCA_026901105.3. NCBI lineage: Eukaryota > Metazoa > Chordata > Actinopteri > Galaxiiformes > Galaxiidae > Galaxias > Galaxias olidus. Next base: position 133,299 of record JAPMUY010000172.1, on the reverse strand, counting down.
TGGAAAACTCAACATTAACGGAGAGAGTCATTTGATACACGTAGTACATATGTAGTATATGTAGTCCCTTTTAACTGGGTTCCTGGACAAAGAATTAACACACAAGTGTTCCCGGAGTGATCCTTACGAATTACAACTGAAAGAACAACCGTAAAGAATCACAAACAGTCAGCTAGGAAGGTGAGTTGGTACATGTGAGTGACACACTGTTTAGAATAGAGAGATTCCATCTAATATGGTGCATACTCTCACGAACAAAGAATGGAGCATATACGTAGTATGCAGTACACGGTATAGGGATTTCCTTTTAATTGGTGCTGTACTGTGTAACTCACCTTGCCTGTGAATTCAGGGGCCAGAACAGCCAGCTTGTCCTTCAGAGCAGTGTACTCTTTTGTGCCCCTGTTGGCGAAAAGCAGGAGGTGCACCTTTACCTCTGAGTTGAACAAGCCAACTGCTGTCTAAGGTAGAGAAAAAGAGAGAAATAAAAATGTAGAAAGAAAGATACAAATTTTAAACAGCTGTCAAATATTATCTTGGTTTTGGAACAATGCTTAGGCCTATACTGTAAAATGTATCCACTCAGTGCAAAGCAAAGGAAGTAAAAGCAAATGAAAGCCGAAAGGATAAGTAAAAGCCTGAAATTGGGAAGGCCGTCGCAACAGAACAAAACATTGATTAAAAACTATAACCCTTTGGAATGTAATTACTATGGACTGTTTACCCATTGAGCAGTTGATACCATTCTTACATTAACTGTATCTATGGCGCTGTGCTTATGCACATGGGCAGACATATGACATCTATACATTCCCTTCCTAGATATGTTGACCAAAGGCTGATTTATCTAAAAGTTTGTGAGTATAGGGGTTGATAGTCAAGGAGAGAGGGAGAGACCGTACCACTTGGTTGTATACAGGTGTAGGAAATTGTGAGTATAGGCCAGGGTTGATGGTTTAGGAAAGAAGGAGAGACCGAACCACTTTCTTGAAAAGGGAAGAGAAGAGAGGAGGGATGGGATGATGGAGGAGAGGAGGTGAGGCTTGGTCTTATTAAGGGAGAGAGAGAGAGAGAGAGAGAGAGAGAGAGAGAGAGAGAGAGAGAGAGAGAGAGAGAGAGAGAGAGAGAGAGAGAGAGAGAGAGAGAGAGAGAGAGACCGTCTGTACCACTTGGTTGTATTCCGTGATGTATCGCAGCTCGTTGATGGTGAAGAACCGGACCAGACCGTCTGTATCCAGCTTTTTCACCTCGGACAGCAGCAGGTTCTCTTGATGGTTATCCACCTGAACACACACACACACACACACACACACACACACACACACACACACACACACACACACACACACACACACACACACACACACACACACACACACACATACACAGACAAACAAGCAAGCAAACAAAAGCACAAAAACAAACACACACATGCGCACACACCGCCAAACAAACACACACACACACAAGCAAATAAACAAACAAATATAAACACACACACATGAATGCACACACACACAAACACACACAAAAAAGTGGAAATATGGACACAAAACACAGACATGTCAAGTACACACAAAGACAAAACTCAAACTCACCTTCATAACTCACCGCACATTAATCCATGCCATTTTTGTATGGTTTGAAAAACATTACTAATATTGATAAAACAATGATCTAGAAATGTTTTGACTTTATTAGTGAACCTTTCTAAATATGGTGATGGAGTCAGAGGGGATGCTGATGTCCACCCAAATCTCCTTCTCCTTACAAACAGCTGCAGGGATGGACCCCACCTGCTCAACGGCAGCTATAAACTCCTTGTAGCCATAACTGTCCTCTCCCTAAGAAAGAGAAAGAGAGAGGAATAGAGAAAGAAGGGATGACAAAGACCAAAAGATGAAAAAGAGGAACGTGGTCAATTATGGTCAATTAGAGTGAGAATCATAGAGAAGGGAGAAAGAAAACAAAGATTAGGGAAAAGGATCAAGAAGTTTTTTCTTAAAGGGAAAATTTAAAATGACAATTTTTTTACAGTAAATGATTTTGAAATCCATCATATGATCGTTTTCTCCTAGTTAGTCGCTTTTAGGTCTGAGTTGCTGTTCTCAGAAATCATTTAAAAAAAATGATTGTCCTTATTTGCTCTCTCCTTCTCTCTCTCTGACCCCTTAGCTCTCTCTCTTTTCCTCCCTCTCTCTCTCATCATCCTCTCCCACGCATCCTCTCCCTTAGTGAGCATATGTTTACAGCCGTCTCGTTTGTGCCAATCCCTCAGCGCCTCCGCAGTCTACGAGTCCTCCTGTCCAACGGTCCACCATCGGCCCCCGCTCACATAGTTTGGCCAAAGGGCCTATCCCCGCCCGGGCTATTGCCACGGCAACATTGATGAACAGGAAGTCACTTGCTAAGCCAAGTGTGTGGCCACAGGAAATATGCAATTACAAAAACATTCTAACCAGTGTGTACAATGCAAAGTCATTTAGGAATGCCGATTATTTATTTCTTTTCCATCCCTCTCGTGGGAGTTCACTGCTTCGTTTGTCTCCTCTCTTTCCTTAATCTGTCCTCTCCTTTACTTCCATCCTTTACTCTTCTCCTCCATCACGCCTTTCTTTCCTTTATGTATCCTCTTCTTTTCTTTCCTCCTTTCATTTTCCCTTCCGCCTCTCCTCTCTTTCATGCTCTCTGGTAAATACACGAGGGGCCTCACACACTCTTTGTACACTCTCTGTCTGTCTAGACTCCGTGGCGTTTTGTTGTTGACCTACCTCAAAGAACCCGATGATCACCACATCGTCAGACTCGATGAAGGCCTCGACCGCAGTGGTGTCACTCAGACTGGGGAGGGCGCTGTCTCCTGAGGAATGAAGAACAGAAGCAAGAGAGAGAGAGAGAATAGGAAGACACAGAGAGTTTTAGAGAAAAAGAGAGAGTTAGTGAGAGGGAGAGAAACAAAGTTAGAGAGAGACAGAGAGAGAGAGAGTTATCGAGAGAAAGAGAGAGAGAGTGAGATGGAAAGAGAGAGACAGGGACAAAGAGAGTTAAGAGAGAGAGAGAGAGAGAGACAGACAAGGAGAGAGAAGACGGTCAGTGAGTTGACAGGGAGCAGGAAAGGATGCAGGTCGGAGGAGGCCATTAAAGAAAAAGCATGATGAAGATTATAAAGCTAATTAATACACTGTAGCTTTCCATGTTTGAAATTAGACTAGACCTTTGTGCCATCTTGCATATAGGCCTTTTTTCTATTATTCTAAAAATGCCCTTTCACCCGTTTGACAGTGGTCAGTAAATACCCACGGTGTTCTTTAAGGAGCGTACCCAAAGCAACCATGCCACCGAGCCTTACCTTTCTCCTTTGCCATTGCCATGGAAACCACAAGGCTTAAAGACAGATAGAACATCATCCTTGCGCAGGGTTGTTGACAAGGAGGTGCCAGTCAGAATAAAAGAATACCACAGTAAACCTGGGAAACTTTACAAAACGTATTTGAAACTTTCCGTGTGCACTTCTCCTCTCGTCTGTCTGGGGTCCCACATGACATTCTGTCTGCCTTCCGATTGGTTGGTTACCTGGGAATCAGACAGGTGTTATTGCTTAGTTGTGGTGAGGGAGGTGTAGGGGTACGTGTCAGTGTTTTACCGTGTGTGAAAGTAGTGAGTGTGTGTGTGTGTGTGTGTGTGTGTGTGTGTGTGTGTGCAGGTTTAAGCAAGTGTGTACGTGAGTATACTAAAGGTAGTGTGTGTGTGTGTGTGTGTGTGTGTGTGTGTGTGTGTGTGTGTCTGCACGTGTGCATCATAGACAATTAAAGAAATACAATATAAAGAAGAAAATTATTGTAGAGAGCACAGAAAATAGATCTATCATTTATCACTATTTATACACAATAAACATCTATCACTGTATTATACACTATTACCATTAAAACAGACTACTTGTAGAAGCTGGAAGATGGTTTGATTTTAAAAAAGTATAAATTTCTGCAATAAAAAGTTTGTTGTCTTGTTGAATTCCTGTCAGTGTAAGAAAAAAACATATGTATTTGCACTGCACTAAAATGTGTCTCTTCTGTGGAAATTTGACCACATTGCACCCCATTCGCTATGGTATTTCAGTAGACTGCCAACACACACGTTAGTAAGAAACTTTATGTTACATTTTTGTGTCACTAAATGTTTCTGTCAATGTTTTTTTTTCACATTTTATTTATTTACTTTATTAATAAGGTAAATAATAATACATTACTTTTCTAATATAAACACGTATCTTTTTATTGATCGGGCATAATCTTTCCAACTATTGTCTTATTTTTTATTTGCATAAACCTTTGTGGTGTTGCAATGTAATGAAAAGTGCCTTTACAAATAAAAGCTATTCATATTATTGATATCCTTCTCACATTAGGAGTTTCATTGGTGTTTGAGATTAATGGGTGAAATAGATAAACGATTGGGTTCACATTGTCAGTCTAATATATTAAATAAGTGTGTCACGCTCTGCCAAGATAGATCACAAAATATCACTGACATGCTGACAGGTAAACTTTACGCTGCTTGTCATACAAGTCGTTCTTTTCGAGTCGGTTGTGGAAAATTGCTCTGTAAGATGATCTTGTGTCCTCAACAATCTTAGAGAATCCTTGACTTAATAGATAGGTTAATCAACATAAAGAGTTGGAAGCAGGCAGGTCCTAGTGGCCTCAATCTGTTGGGAACCCTCTATGACGTCGTAATAGAGAGGTTTATGAATATAAATAGCTGGAAGTACATAAGTTCTAGTGCCCTTAATCTGTCAGGAACCCTCTATGATGTCATTAGAAATCCCCTGACATGTAAGACTGGCCATTTGTATGCAGGTTTTAGTGACTTGAAGCTTCTTTTTTTTTTTCAGTCAACCCTGTATACATAATGATGCTAATAATAAAGCTGTTGGGACACGCTATGATGTCATAAGTAAACAGATAGACAGGTCACGTGACAAATAATCACTTGTGACCAATCCGTTGACCAACTTTCCTCATCTGTTTACCGTTTACTTCAGTTTGGTAGCGTGCACCTGCACTTTTGGAAATATGCCTGCTATTTATCATCAGAAAGGCCTGGAGTACTGAGCAGCACACACACACACACACACACACACACACACACACACACACACACACACACACACACTTACTTGCACAAATGTAAATGTATCACGTATTAGGACAGTCCCTGTAATTCCTGTGGTGTGTTTGGGTGTGTTTGTCAGTGACACTAACTAGCTATATGTCAGGTGGCACAAGGAGGACAGTGATCATAAAAATGTAAACACTCAAACTGGAGCAGATTAAGACTGATGACGTCTTCAAGACACATTCATGTAAGTCTATTTACTCACAACATGATGTGTTGATCGGCATTTTGTCAACAGTCCACTGTACATGCATAACTGAGCTCTTTCTAAATCATAAGGACTGATCTAGGCAGCTCTAAAAAATCTTGATGAACTAAAGAATTGAGACCTCCCTAAAGTCGCCCTTTTTTCTCAGTAAAACACTTTTAGCCGTCACACTGTATTTCTATTATTGTTCCCTTGCTTTCTTCCTCCTTCCTCTCTTTCTTTCTGCCTTTCAGTCTCCTTTCAAAACAAACCAAGACAGGCTCTTGTTGCCTACATTCTCTTTGATTTAGATTTTTATTTTATTTTAAACTTTTACATTTCACCGTCATTATTCCACAGACTAAAGGCTCTGGAGCTTCTACTCAACTGTAAGCCCCTTCTTAAAGCAAACAACTTCTTAGTGTCATTAAAGTTAGTCAACAGAAGCCTAACATGCTAATTGCATGTCCATATCCTGTAAACGGACCCTGGTATTTTAAACATGGTGTACACTAAGAACAAATGGAGAAAAGAGACATGAAGAGAAATGCAAAAGAGAGAGAAAGAAAAAGAGAGAGAAATAAAGACAGAGGGAGGCAGAGAAAAAGAGAGAGAGTGCGAGAAACTTTGTGCACTTTGTGCAATGCCAACCTACAAAATCCAAAACTACCTAAAATAAATACGTTTAATTTAATAAATTTTTATTTTAACAAGCTCTTTCCAAACGATTCATTGAGAAAAATCACATCCAACTGAGATAAAATTCAGATGCAGTGTAGATCAGATGAGAAATGATGTAAGAAACATTTCTGATTGACAGGGTTAATAAATGACAAGCCCACTGCTCATAAAGATGGATTGATGGATGCACACATGACCAGACAGAGACAGGTGAGCAGTAACACAGCAGTAAGATCTAATCGTCAAAGCTGTCACGTTAAGTGTCATGAGACAAACAGCCAGCCATTGAAGGTCAGACTATGACATGTGTGGCAGTGGTACCCAATCCAACGGACTTTAGAAAAAAAATAGCAAGCGTGCCGCACTACGTGGCGGGTATCTACTAGCAACAGTGAAGACATGGATACTAATAAAAGTAAAAAGTTAAAATATTATGAATAAAAAAGTTGAGAGAGCATTGAGTATATGCCTCTTCAGTGCATCCATATGACTGAAGAAAATTGTACTCAATTTGAAAGAATCAGGAAATCCAAAGCATTACTCTAATGTGTTCTTCATTAACATTGAAAGTAAAAAAATTAATTAATTATCAATAATTAATTTTAGACTTCGCTGGTCTCTGAACTTGAACTTTTTTGTGGTTGTTCCAAACAGGGCTGTTCCCTGGCATTGCCTCGGAGACGAACAGACAGAATGACCTCTGACCTGTATATTACAATGCCCTTTACACACCTTTAAACAGGGAGTCAATTAGGAAGAACAGAACAGGGTCGCGGATTATGGAGGGGGTTGGGATTACGTGACCTAATAATCTAATCTGTCAACGGTGTTGTCTTAATCCACTCAGCCTTTGTGCTCTGCATGAGGTCTTTAGGACATGTAAGGACTTTATGAAGTGAACATGTACATTATGCAACAACACGGACAAAAATAAGTCTAGTTGAGTGATGTGGTGTGTATGGTATGGTGTGGTAAATTATAATTTCCGTTTTAACAACAACTGCTTTACACATCAGAAAATAGTGGCAAAAAAAAAAGCTTCTTAATTTTTGTTTTTAGTTCTTTTTACTAAAGTGATCTAAATAAAAACAACAACCCAACATTAGCTATAATTAAAACAAACACAAACCTACCACTCAAAATCCAATAGGTATACCTTTCATCACTTTAAGGAGTGCAAAGAAAGTGAAAATTTTCAACAACGTTGACAATGACAACCTGAAACGCTGGACCTGGTTGGTTTATCCCTTCATCATAAGCTAAATGCATAATATAACATATTATCATATTATATATTATTCAATATCTTATAATATTGCTATATTTTTATGTTTTTGTAAATGTGTTTATCAACAGGACCCATCAATTTCCCTCGGGATCATTAAAGTACTGTCTGTCCGTCCATCCATCCTGTTGTCCTGCTGTCCGTCCATCCATCCATCCATCCATCCATCCAATCATCTACCTGAAGCCTTACAAGTTTGGCCTTAATAGACAATTTACTGCTCCTAAGTTTACCTGACACAAATGCACTTCGCAAGAAATATTCTTAACCAAAGCCAATCTATATTTAGTCAAGAGAATGCTGCCTTTATAACTCCTGCTACCTATAAATACAAGCAAGGCTAACTTTAGATCAGGGTTAGAGCTCAATTTAAAAGAACACACACACACACACACACACACACACACACACACACACACACACACACACACACACACACACACACACACACACACACACACACACACACACACACACACACACACACACACACACACAGAACACACAGAACACACGAGTGGCCACTGACAGTGGCAAAGGTCTAATCCTGTTACTGGACCTAATTAATGCCTGGCAGGCTGTCTTACAGTACTGAAGTCATAGAAACGAGTAGAGGGGACATATAAAAATAAATCAACTGTCCCAAGTGGCAATATAGTCGCCTTTTAAATTACTCAACTCAACATGAGAAAAGGAAGGGTCATCAGTAAAATCAATACAACGGGAAAGGGCCAGATGTAAGCTTCTTCCTGCAAACACTTGAGGTTGTTTTAACACATTCGACTATTTCCCCCATAACAGAAACAGGTAATACATTAGATAAAATTAAATGAATAAAATAATTAAGTTATTATGTTGACAGGTCTGTCATTGTAACGTCAATAATGCCGGAACTAGTCACTAACTAGTCGTTGATTCGGTGCCAATCTGCTGGACCTGTTGTGATTCTGTTGTGAAGACAATACACTGCCATTATTATGTCATAGAAGGGAACACCCTGGGATACAGATAGAGTCAGAGAGATCACTGTGTTGACGGACAGTGAGGGATTATCATGGCCTGATGGCAGGAATATCCCATGTCGGGCTAATCTGTGACTTCAGGGTCTCGTTTGCTTTTCCCTTATGTTTGCACTTGTAATTTTAAAATAAACCCCCAAAAATGTATTCACTGTGTTTTAAATCAATTATCATAATACTACTGCTGACAGATGACTTTTTTTTTCAGAATGACCCGTAATTCTATCTATTTAATGCTGCGCCCATTTTCCCTTGTGGACATGCTGAAAGTAAACAAACAAAATTCAAAAAGTGTAAACCAAATTAGCAAAGTGTCAACTAAATAATTATCAAACACTGTGTTTACTCTATCTGTAAAATGTTCAGTGTGTTGTTGCAGAACTAAGCCCTCCTCATAGTAATAATAATAGAACAAACGATGGTAGCTCTAACGTGTACTGCACATGCAGGGCACGAAGGCCCTCAAATTAACCCTCCTTAAATACCTTTAAATCTATCCTTTGATCCCTGAATTATGTGAAGAGAGGTGGGGCTATGAACCCACTGAGGCCCAGAGAGCGTTTGAGAAATAGGTTGAGAAACAAAAACAGAACAGAAAGGTTGGTCGTGGAGTTAAAGGGATTACCGGAAGGAGAATAAAAAGGAGGAGAGGAGGGAGAGAGAAGTAAACCTGAGGAACCAGAGGACTCGTCTTGTTCTGCTCTCTTTGAGACTCTACACACCCTGCTCTTTTCTTCTTCTGCTAACACAGGTAGGAGGAGGACGATATGAGATTTACTTTGACACGCTCAAGAAGAAAGTATGGAGGCATTAGACACCTGTGAATAGAGATGTGATTGCTACAGATGTTTTTTTTATTTCATAGTGGATTTACAATTAAATGTAAGGGGGTCTTAATAAGGGAAGGTAACAATGCTTGTGTTGGTTAGTCTTCAGGAGAGGGTACTTTGACTACACGCTTCCAGCTATTTGAAAGAAGTATTGAGAGGCTTAACTTGAGCGCTTACTGGTTAACGTTAACAGTCTCTCTCTCTCTCTCTCTCTCTCTCTCTCTCTCTCTCTCTCTCTCTCTCTCACACACATCAGTAACCAATCGAAATGGCAGACGTCGCAGCTCCCGCTGACAGGAAGGGACCCCCCAGATTCAAGGCGAGGACAACTCGCACCTTCAAGAGCAAGGCCCCCAAGCCTGGACAGAAGGGGTAAGATGGATTTAAGATACAATTTGGAGACGGTGGGGGGATTAATACTGCTATAAATGGCGCCGCTAGCAGCGTTATAAAAATATTTGAGAGACATCCTTTTAAATAATGCAACAAAGTCAAAGGATATTGCAGTCAGATTGGAATTACCTGTCAGATATCCAAACCTCAGCTCATTGGCTGTTCTCCTCTCTCCTCCAATCAGATTCGGAGACGACATCCCCGGCATGGAGGGTCTTGGCACCGACATTACAGTGGTGTGCCCATGGGAAGCCTTTGGTGACATGGAGCTCAGCGACCTGGCTAAATACGGAATTGTCTAGACGTCCCAACCCCCTGCTTCCTTTTCCTTCCCCTGCACATCCCCACACCTTGTTCCTGTAGATACCCTCCTACCTCATTGGTCTGGTCTCTTTTAACGAGGGAAGCCAGCTGGCATGAACTCACTCTGAGTTCTACGTGCCAAATTTAAAAGATATCACTTGCACAATACGTCAGCTTCAAATTTGCATTTGTCTGCATGTACACATCATTGCAATTGGAATGCATTTATGGCTTACAACTTCATCAAAAGACAACCTGTAACCTCTCCACAGCAACTTTCCCGTAAAAAAACACCCATAACGATGAGTTGCTGTGAAATGTATAATGAATGGTATAGTTTGACAAGTGTCAAATAAAGTATTTTTCCCTGTTGCCAAGCTGTTACGAAGCTGCTTATTTGTTCTTTGTCCCTATTTCACTCATCTTTGTCGCACAATCTAAAGAGACAAGTAACAAACTAGAGTGTACAGTTCAAGAGGCTTAATGACTATTGTCATGACAAAATGTTTATTCCAAAAATGTTTCTTTCACTCGTGTTCTTTTGCATTTCCTGGTTCCCTCGTTGGAGATACTATTATTTTTCAACATAAAACTGAGCTGTTTATGTACGTACAAGGAAAGACAATTCAATCTTGTATGAGCTGCTGATGAAAATTGCAATGATGCACTTTACTTTTGACTGAGGAGAATGGCTAATGTGCACTCACTCATACTGTTCAGCTATCATTTGTGAAGGTAGCTATGTGAGTTAATGGACATTAAAAAACTAAATTAAAGCTAAATTATTTTACCCCCCAAAAATGATATCTTTAATCTTTTGTTTTGCATGTTCATTATGAATGAAACCTCATCCAGATGAACTTGTTATAAAATGTGAAATTATGCACATGAATTTTGAAAAGAAAAGTTATCCGTTAACTTAACAGTTATTACTTTGACAAAGCAGTATTTAGGCAATGTTAGTCTTTATTGTTAACCAGAAAGCCGTAAAATTGGGCAAACCAACCAACGTTATAAAACAAAGAACCTTACATACATCAACAAAATTCATCTTAATCTATAAGGTAAAGAATGTTCGTAATAAAATATTATAACAGCACTAATAATGTTCAGCATACAATTATTAGTAGAAAAAGCATTAAAGTACTATTTATCTTTAATGTTTAGAGTATGATTTAAGTTTCTTATTTAACACTTACCCAGGTGACTTTAAGACCACCATCAGTTTATTTAGACAATATACAGTGTCTGGCTTTGGAGATAAAACACCTTCAACCTGCCATTGTTATTATTAGTGCAGTGCAAGTGAAATTCAATAGGAGTAGAGGTTCTGTCTAGTATTAAAAGATGTTTTCAAATATAGTATTCAAAGTTTCCAAGCTGTTCTTAAAATTGTTTAAACATGGAATAATGAAGGATTAAAACCCACTTTAAAGAGGGTGATGCAGAGTTTCTGAAACCAATTGACTGATGGGTTAGGCTAGGAGTACAGCCTATGAGTGATCGTTTTGACGATAGCATTTTGAGTATGTTCATTTTAATTAAAGATTTGAATGTTTTTACCAAAATGTCTAGAATAAAGAGATTCTAAAAGACTTTTAGACCAATTTTGTAACAGAAAAAACTAGCCTCAAGAGCGAGTAATGGGGAGTAAAAATACATTTATTGAGAGTTCTACAATTCAATAACAGTAATCCTCCTAAATAAGCAGTATAGTGCATAGAAAAACATTTCACAGTTCACAAAAAAATAGAATTAGCTTTGATGGATAGTAAATAAATAATATTTGGTTTTACAGGAAGAAGGGAGACTCAAGTAAAGGGCTGCAGTAAAAGAGCCCTGAAATATGGCTTTGATAACCCAACAACAGCCATCAAGCTGTCATACAATAACACATCTAGACTGTTCCATGATCCATATGGCATAATGTATTAGCAGTCCATTCCAAAGTGCTTGTCCCCCCTTGGTAAGGAACAATTAAAGAATGAGTTAGGAAGAGGAAGAGGAGAGTAAAAGGAGACAAGAAAGAAGATGTCGAGTGAAAAGGCAAGGAAGGTAGCGTGGAAAAGAGGTCTAGACAATTCCGTATTTAGCCAGGTCGCTGAGCTCCATGTCACCAAAGGCTTCCCATGGGCACACCACTGTGATGTCGGTGCCAAGACCCTCCATGCCGGGGATGTCGTCTCCGAATCTTATTGGAGGAGAGAGGAGAACAGCCAATGAGCGTCAAACTGATGTTGGTAATGAATTTGGATATGCAGATATTTCTGAAGTATTCTATGTTCTTCGTTAAAAAATAAAATGTTATATCTTACCCTTTCTGGCCAGGCTTGGGGGCCTTGCTCTTGAAGGTGCGAGTTGTCCTCGCCTTGAACTTGGGTGGTCCCTTCTTGTCAACGGGAGCTGCTACGTCTGCCATTTAGATTTGATAGTAACTGAGTAGAAAAGAGATCAAAAAACTCTTTCAGATTTCTTTTACATTCCTTTTAACATTATTTCATCTTTTCTCTGATTCAGCCAATAAAAATCTATAGCCAAACAAAACCTGTAAATGCTAAATGGAGCGCTAATCTGTGTTAAACCCTATTACACAAATCTTCTTGTCTGCCTGGGGCTAATCTAATATTGGACTAATCTCTAAAAAAAAATATTGAAAATTAGAAAAATAGATTTAAGATGAGAGTTTACCTGAGACAGAGTTACAACTAGAGACACTTGATGCCCTGATTGCCTATTTGGACTTGAACTAACAAGATTATGTTACCTGAAAATAAACGTTTATACAACATCCTGTCCTTAATTTACTGTTGTTTCCAGAAAGGACAGCAGAAAGCTATTGCTGACTAAACTTGTTGCCTCCTGTCAGTGAAGTGGTTCAGTATACTTTAATGACCACCAATATAGTAAAGAATGTAATGTTTTAAGCACAACTCTATTGATAAAAACTAGCGCTTCTCTTTCAACCTTGTGTTTCATAAGACCTCAAAATAGTTAATTCTGAATCATTCTATATCTGAGGCTAGACGCGGCTATCCAAAGTGGATTGTCAAGACAGGTGCAAAAAAAACAAAAAAACAATTGCACTTAATGTAAAAAAAAAAGATATATATATGTTAAGGTATAATCTACTAAATACAAAGGTACTCTGGGCTGACAGCTATTCTGCAGTCGTCCCGAAGTTCACCACAGAACTACACCCACCGAAAATGTCTAAATTCAGTAGCAGCCAAAGCTTCCTGCTGTGTGTCAAGTGAATGCATCCTCTCACCTGTCTCAGCAGTGGAGATGAGCGCTTGGTTCTGGTTTGACGGTCTGTCAGTTCAGTCGCTGCTTCTGCTGTTTGTCTCTGTTTTCCTCCGGTTTTATACACTGCTTCCCTCGACCCTAATCCGTTCAAGCGTACGTTCCAGAAATGGCATGATGCTCAGCTTTGCTCGTTAGATCACGAAACATCCAGATCATGGGAGTGTCAAAAGAGAAGGCAGATACTATACAGGTATAATAGGATTTACACATTGTGAAAGTGAGCTATTTGTAACTTTATAATCCTATTTTATCTCAAATTATTATATAACAGGATTCACGCATGGTGAAAGTGAGCTGTTTGTAACTTTATAATCCAATTGTATCTCAAAATACAGGATTGTTTTGACACAAAGTAAAAATAAATTACAATCATAAAAACATTGCTTACCATATTAGTATAAGTTAAAATATTTGTTAATTGTACATACTTTAATTAACATTTAAAGTTTGTCATGAACTGTGAATTTGTGTTCTTACATTTAAACTCACACACAGTTCTGACTAAAACAATAATGTATGTGGCGGAAATGTTTACACACAACATAAACAAATAGTTTAATTGAATTTTGATAAGATTATGTAATTTAAACGGTGGCGTATAATTTAAGAGAAACAATGCATTTCCAACAAAATACTTCAACTGTCTGTAAAGGATAAACCTCAGGCTTATTTTTGGGTTTTGTTGTGTTTTTCTCTTTTGAAAATAAAACATTTTCATCAGAAAACAAAATACAAGCTATCCTTTATTCAATACATTTCACGAATTGTGATTCAATACGGACAGAAATGCATGAAATTCATGCAGAAATGCAGACAATAAAAAATGCATTTCAGATTTTGTAACTGTGTTAATTAAACGTGTAAATTTTTTTCAAGCACTGCCTCTAATGTATTAAAGCATAAAAAGGATGAACTTAATGATTTAATGAACTTAACTTCTTTATCTGTTCAATTGTGTCAATTGGTCTTGCATCTAGTGTTGGATCCAAACGTCTAATTGACGTTTTTAAGTTGTGCACACAACTCTATCTTCATTTTTTTACTTGTATTTAAAAGATTGGTCCATCCCTAATGAGTGATTCCAGATGTTTATTTTTTCATAAATAAAAAAGAAGGACGTTTCCAAACCAAAATGAGCATTACAAATTTGACATAAATTTCAAACCATGTCACAATGGCTGACTTAAATTTCATACTAATTGAGGTAATATTGAAACTTGCTTTAACTTGTTACAAAATCATAAAACCAAATTGTATTTAATTTGCTTTTCATTGTTTATAGATGCATTTATGTTACATATTTGACCTTAAGATGATTCAGATTTTGGAATCACAAGGCAGCACAAGCTGTTCATCATATTACATATAATTTCAGCTGTTTCTACCCGACAAAAAACACGTGGCTGTGCCACACGGACGCATGTGTCACCCGAAAGCATTGCCAAGGCCTATGTTTACAAAACTATATCTTCGTCATATGTCATTCACCATGTTTTCATCACTTACCTCCTCTTTAACCAACAGGTGTCATTTATATATAAATGACACCTGTTGGTTAAAGAGGAGGTAAGTGATGAAAACATGGTGTATACTTATCTTATATATATATAATTGTGTATACTTATATATATATATATATATATATATATATATATATATATATATATATATATATATATATATATATATATATATATATATATATATATATATATATAAGTATACACAATTTTTTTTTTTCCCAAACTTTATTCCAGACTCACAGGAGGGTCCATACCAAACAGAAAACAAAACAAAAATAATAACGAGAAATACAAGACAAAACCACAAGTCATTCAATTTTACAAAAGACAGTTTGTATGTAGGCTATCTCGTCAATGTTTTCGGAGCCTGGATGAGTACCGAAAACAACTTTTCCTCAATATATAATAATTATAAAGTACATCCCTTAACTATATAAGTGAAAGCAACTCGTTATATAACAACTGGGTTTGGGACTTATGCCTATAAATACAACACACATACTCTTGGTCGCTTCAATCTTTTGATCCATCACTTTGTCCGTGAGAAGAGGCGGGGATAGCAAAGCGGGAGAGAGTGAGAGAGCGAGCGAGTGATTGAAGTGAGGCGTTTGTGAGGATTACAAAGAGGTGGAGTATAAAAGAGAGGCATAGGACTTCAGCAAAACATCCCAACCGAGACCCAACAACGAGAAGCACACTCTTCTCTAGTGCAAAAACAGGTAGGACGATGCGACTTCTTTTTTTTTTTTTTAAGAAACAGACCCTTGGTGCAAAATCAGGACTGGGCACTTTAGATATGTTTGGGAAAGCTTACACAAGTCCATTCTTAGAATCCTTTTATTGTGGTGAAGTAACTGTGATGATAATGTAATAGATTATTGTTATGATTATTACCTTTATTTAATTACTCTTCATATAGTGTACTATGTACCAAGGATAAATTATGTTGTGGCTGAAGAGGTACTTATAGAGGTACTTATAAAAGTATTGAGAGCTTGAATTTGATCTTTTAGGTGTCTTGAGGGATAGCTAAAGGAAGGCAAAATTGGAGCGATGATGTACGACATATTTCCTTTGGTTACACATATAAATGAACATTGTTCCTAGTGGTTCTATCACCTGTCAGCTGTTTAAATAACCTACTTGTTGACTACTACAGGGAAACAAAAGCATTAGGTAACTGCTGCTATTCATGTGTCTGAGGTTACAGTGCCAATCTCAAAATTTTGCATTACAAAACAAATAGTACCTCAGATTAGACTCATTTTAGACCGGGAACTCATGAGTTGGAAACTATTTGTGTAACAGGGGTTTACAAAGATTATAGGCTAATTGGCATTCAGAGGCCAAGCTACTCTACTGGGCTTATCGCCCATGGACAGACTCACACCGTAATGAAGTGATTATAATATTTACAAAAGGGATCAGATTAGATTAGAAAAATTGGAAAGGCATTCACATGGAAGGGATTACAATGTATGAAAAGGAGTAGATTAGTTAAGGAAGATTGGATAGAAAATCGCAAGTAAATTAAAGAGAGACTAAAGAGAGTCAAATTGCTATTTAACACTAAAAAGCAAACTCAATAACTTTTTTTTTTACCCAATCAACTGGTTGACCAGCACCTGACTCACTTGATAACGATTCCCATTGTTGTTTTTCTCTCTTAGTAACCAAACAAAATGGCAGACGTCGCAGCTCCCGCTGACAGGAAGGCACCCCCCAAGTTCAAGGCGAGGACAACTCGCACCTTCAAGAGCAAGGCCCCCAAGCCTGGCCAGAAAGGGTAAGATATCACATTAAAGACATATACACATATATTTCTATTAGACCATTTTACCAAATATTTGCATGTCCAAAAGAATTACCAACATAATTGTCATGCTCATTGGCTATTCTCCTCTCTCCTCCAATCAGATTTGGAGACGAGATCCCCGGCATGGAGGGTCTTGGAACCGACATCACAGTGGTGTGCCCATGGGAAGCCTTTGGTGACATGGAGCTCAGCGACCTGGCTAAATACGGAATTGTCTAGACGTCCCAACCCCTCTTCCTGCTCGCCTCCATCCTCTTTCCTGGTCCCTGTTGTTGAGGGAGTCCAGCAGCTCTGAACGAGCTATTAATATGTTACGCCATATTGATCATAGAATTGACTAGATTTATTGTTTGTATATAAGAGGATTCCACGGCAATTGTGAATAATACACAAATATATTTGCTCTCCTCTTCTGCCTTTTTCCTTATCCTCACCCCATCTCTTAAATCTTTCTGTATGTCCATAGATATGTTTATGTTTGAAAGGAAAATAAGTAATATTTTTTTATGAATGCCAATTATTTACTATACTGCTCATTCAAAAATGATTAGCACACTGTATATAGCAATGTGAGTTGCTGGAGAGTACTGTAGCACTCTGAATACATTTGTTTATATTTACTGTAGCACTCTGAATACATTTGTTTATATTTTCCAAAGAAACCAAAAAGTCTCTTTAGTCTGTCACACATTAATTTAAATTTAATAGATTGGGATTAGCACGGTGGCTCAGTGGGTAGCATTGTTGCCTCACAACAAGAAACATGCAAGTTGATTGGTGACTCTAAATTGTCCATTGGTGTGAATGTGAGAACAGTGTGAGTTGTTGTCTCTCCCTATTTGTCGGCCCTGTGATAGACTGGCGACCTGTCCAGGATGTACCCCGCCTCTCGCCCTGTGTCTGCTGGGATAGGCTCCAGCCCGATGGATGGATGCATTACAGTGCTTCTTAGCTTTCTGACTCAAATAAAAATAAGTTAGCTAGCGCTAGGGCTGTTGTGGATGCTAAATTCTCCATGGCAAAACACAAGCACGGACAAAAAACACAAAATAGTTTTACATTTTTTATCCAACCCCCATTCATTAGTCATTAAACTATTTTATTGAATAGTTTAGTGGATAGATATTCCACATATGATGCAAATACGAATTATGATGACTTCCCCAAATGATGAAGATATGAAAAAGATAGTTGTGGGAAAATGGTATGGTTGTAGTCACCATGAAATGTTTAGTTTGTGCATGTTTATGGGGTGGTTCTTAATGCTTCTTAATTCAACAGGTTGAAACTTTTAGTGCCCCATACCAATGTTTTTTGAGAGAGTGCTTGTAAGTATGTATGGATAAATATACATAATTTGTTGAAAAGCCATAAACTAAACTTCATACATTTTAAAATGAATACTTATGACTGACTGATCAATCCATTTGTGAACCACCCCACAAACATGCACTGGGAGCACAGACAAGTAGATCACTGCTTGTTTTCTAAGAGCATCCTGATGGTTGAGGTTTACAAATCAATTATTTTTTGGGAATGTTTTATCTACATCCTGCACAATATTGGCTTTCTTGTAAGCTAGCAATATTACTATAGAGGCATAACTAAAACCCAACCAACATAAAAAGAAAACGTAAAAAAAAAAAACAATTCTCGATGTGTTCTTTAATTCTAACATAATAAACAGTGCAGACAATACATCTCATAAACCGCATTTATACCAGAGAACAGAACAAAACGTTTCATAACAGGCAGGTTGTCTATATCCAGTCACACCTGTTTGTGATGCATAGTCCACGTTTCAACTGTGTCACAGAGAGGATGACCACACAGGATTCTGTTAAAGGTGCTTTGGATCCTACAGCCTGTCCTCAGAACTAGCCTAGAGTTACATAAACATGGTGTTACATCATTAAGCGCCACTGTGTGTCGATGGCGCTTTGACTTAGGAGATGGTAAACAAGACTGGCTTAGCTCCATGCTTCCCTACTGTGTGTTTCCCTCATATTTTAAACAAATGCTGACTTGTAACTGGCCTATTATTCTTTAGAGCAATCTCTTTATTATTCTTTATTATACATTATTCTTTATTTAATATTAAATAATTTCCTATGTTGGAGGGGGCTGGCTGATAACACTGTTTAAAAAACAGTGTATATACCATTCTACTGCCTATGAATCAATGTATAAAGAAAAACAAATCATGCATTTTAGAAGGTTTTTGTTGCAAAGGTTTCACTAAGAAATATTTGTCAAGTAAATGTACACAATTGTGACGTAAACCAATGAATAATGGGGTTAAACCAAACCGGCCTATTTGGCCCTGATTTGAAGGTGTGGCTAGTTATGAAACAAATAGTAAATAAAACACGTTTATTTGAGTGACATCCTCCGAATTGGTTCTAATTGTATATAGTTATACGTAACATGAACTCAAGTGACATCGGCCCCTGAATATTATTGCACATGTTTTCAACAGCGTCAGCTTAGTAGGGGGATGTTACTCCTAGGCAGATACTCCTGTTCCAAAGTTAACTCAGGTACATCTTTAAATACATGGCTAACTTCAATCTGTTGATCCCAAACAATGTCTACGTGAGGAGAGAGAGAGAGAGTGGTGGTGGTGGTGGTGGTGGTGGGGGGGGGGGGGGGAGGGAGTTAACCCCTGACCAGATACTCCTGTTCCAAAGTTAACTCAGGTACATCTTTAAATACATGGCTAACCTCAATCTGTTGATCCCAAACAATGTCTACAAAGGAGAGAGAGAGAGAGAGGTGGTGGTGGGGGTTAACTCCTAGCCAGATACTCCTGTTCCAACGTTAACTCGGGTACATCTTTAAATACATGGTTAACCTCAGTCTGTTGATCCCTTACCTTTTCAATGAGAAGAGGCAGGGCAGCCAAGCGTGAGAAAAGGGCAACATAGGTTGAAAACAAAAGTGAGCGTTGGAGGGGATTAGTTGGAGGGGTATAAAAGAAAGAGAGAGGACAGAGAGAAAACAAACAGCAAAAGAAAAAGACAAGTCATCTTGTACTGAAGAAATTCACCAGAAGTTATCTTCTCCACTGCAACAACAGGTAAGGATGACATGACTTCTTCAACTGGGACCTTTGAGTAGAATTAATGTTATTTCTACTTGATTGGACTTCAGAACCTTTAGCACTCATCTACACAGTGCATATATTTAGAAAATGGCAGCTACTTAGTTAAGGTTACTTAGGACTTGATTGCCTCACAGCAAGAAGGTCCTGGGTTCAAACCCCACCTGACCCAAGGGAGTTTCTGTGTGGAGTTTGCATGTTATTATTATTAAAAATAATAATAATAATAACAATTCATTTTATTTAGTTTTTAGCACTTTTCTCAAGACTCAAAGTGCTTTACACAAATTGGTTGCCAATTAATTACACAGAACGAACGATCAAACACAACACTCAGTCAGAGTGATACCACGGCAGCCAATTTGCGCCAGACTTGCTCAACCAACATATATTAGGACAGATTTGCTCAGACATTGGACACCCAGACCAACTCTAGTTGAATTGGCAGTGATGGAATGGAGAATCAGAGAATGAAGCATGTTTTTGATGGTGGGAGGAAACCCACACAAACATAGGGAGAGCATGCAAACTCCACACAGAAAGGCCCTTGGGTCTGGTGGGGTTTGAACTCAGGACCTTCTTGCTGTGAGGCAACAGTGCTAACCACTGAGCCACCGTACTGCCACAACTGGAAATGTTCTCTCTGTGTTTGTGTGGGTTTCCTCCGGGTACTCCGGTTTCCTCCCACCATCAAAAAAACATGCTCCATCCTCCTACCAGTGCCCTGACCAGTCACTGCCAATTCAACTGGAGTTGGTCTGTGTGTCCTATGTGTGTGAGCAAGTCTGGCGCAAATTGGCTGCTGTGGTATCACTTGGACTGAGTGTTGTGTTTGATAGTTGTTGGTCCGTTCGTTGTTCGTTCTGCATTTTTGAGGATAGTGAACTGCTAAAGAGGTGTCTTTTATTCAACGTTCAAACCAAAATGCTGGTCGAATTTATGAAGGGGAAAAAAAGCATAAATGTGAGAAATATTATTTTGTAATAAAAAGGACAATAGTTATAAAGAAAAATATACATTAATGACTATTGAAATAAAAATGCATTCTTCAGTTTACCCCTCAGACAAAATCTATATTCTTTGTTGTAGAAACTACAGAAAAGGGAGGTCACTATAATAAAAATATGATTACATTGATGAGCAGTAATGAGTTCCTAAAGCATTTAATTTTATTTACTGTTGACTCCAGATTAGGGAATTAGGTAAAGTATATTTTAGTCTCTTAACGAGCTACGCCAGAGTTAATTAAACTGTAATTTATGTTGGAATGGGACAGGACATATGCAATCTGTTTTTGTAACAGGGATTTTAGAATGACTCGCTCTTGGCACAGTAAGGCAGTAGCCTGAATTAACTTCAGATGTAGGGATTAGGGCAGGTGTTTAACTGGAAAACATGAAGCTATCTTAAAAATACAGTGAAGAGGAGTGGAGAAACAGACAAGTGCCAGGGGATTGAGATTGATGTTTAAGATTAAGAGTTAAATACATCAAACTGTTTTTTTTTTTACCCAATCAACTGGTTGACCAGCACCTGACTCACTTGATAACGATTCCCATTGTTGTTTTTCTCTCTTAGTAACCAAACGAAATGGCAGACGTCGCAGCTCCCGCTGACAGGAAGGCACCCCCCAAGTTCAAGGCGAGGACAACTCGCACCTTCAAGAGCAAGGCCCCCAAGCCTGGCCAGAAGGGGTAAATTGGATTTAAGATATCACAAATTATATGACTATCACCAGGTTACATTTCGCAGACGTCAATGCAAATAATTTCAAAAAGGGAAAGGATAACAAACATCTTGCATTTAGAATGGTATTACCTTTCATATTACAACTTACAGTACATTCATGACAATTCTGTTCTCCTCTCTCCTCCAATCAGATTCGGAGACGACATCCCCGGCATGGAGGGTCTTGGCACCGACATCACAGTGGTGTGCCCATGGGAAGCCTTTGGTGACATGGAGCTCAGCGACCTGGCTAAATACGGAATTGTCTAGACCCTCTTCTTCGCTCCTTCCCTTTCTCCGACTGACTATATGTCTACTTTCCTGCTCCCATTTCTCGTGAACCTCTCCTCATCCTGTCTTTTCATGACCTCCTCTTCCTTTTTACCCTCACCCTTTCCTGTCTGTTGGTCTTCCACAAAATCTCCAGGAAACTTAATATCAACTTTCAATTGATATTGGGAAGATGAAACACACACCAACCAACTTTAGACATTTCAGAACTCAGAAGATGACTCACTGAGCAATATATGCCAGCAGTGAAAGGTCGTATGATTTAAGATATAATGCATATCAAACATGTGATCACAAAGTGCATTTTGCTGCAAAGCTGTCTGATTAAGAGATCGGAAGATATTTACCCATGAGACAATTCTAGCTGTTTTCCTCTAAAAAGAGAGAAAGAATGGACTAGCTCTATTGTATATTTTATTTTAAAAAGGGGATTCCCCTCATCTGCCTTTTCCTTTTCCTTGCAGATATATACGAGGTTTATTTATATGAAACAAAGCCAAGTTCTTGTTTTTTTAAATGCTCATTTAAATTTGAATAATTATACATTACTGCCATTACGAGAATATTATACTTGTGCACTGTTAATATATCTGGGAGTAAAGAAATGTTCAATGCTAAATTGATACAGCTCAATAAATTTTTATATTTTTCATTCGGTTTGAAGACCTTTTCCTCGCAAACCAGTCATGCCTGAGACCTTTATACAATTGTCAAATTTCATGATTCAAGATTGATCTGCTTTAAAATGCATTGAAATGTATACCAGTAACCTTTAAAGTTAATCTAAACAAATAAAAAAAATCACAGCTTCAGCATACTGCAAAAGCGAAACATTGAGGGGAAAAAAACCAATCGAAACACTTCATCACAACAAAACATTTTTATATAAAAGATTTTATATGGACATTCAATAACAAAATAACATAATGGCAGTCAAGGGATATAGACATGACAGAGGGGGAAATGAAAAGAGGACAGTCACTTTCATTGGAAACCAATAGCAATAATGAAGATCGACCACAACGCTAATATAATACAATGACAAGAAAACCATGACAGGAAACGGAAACTGCCCCATTTTCCTAAAGGGGGGCCATTTTGTTCTGTCACCAGGCCTCTGTGCCAATCAGCACTGTGCTCTCCACAAGATTAGCTATTGTCCAAGCATTAGCATAGAATGGCTAGCTGCCTATAATTCTCAAGAAGGTATAGTGGTAAAGTAGAATGCAACCGGGTGCTGCTAAAAAAAAATTCAAATCTTAAACACACGAGATCATGCAAAACAATTTTCCAATTCTACAAGTATCAGTCATGCTGGTTGTCCATGCCTTCGATATAGATGTCTGTCTTTGTACATTTTGCGTAGCGTTTATCGAGTTGTTGACCGCCAGGCTGAGGGGCAATAATCATTTCTTTGGCTGCATTTCTTAGCTTTATCGTGTTTTAGCGCACATTCGATAGCATTACATAAATATCACAAAGTCATAGACTAATGTAAACCCAGAATTGCAGTAATCAAGCCGAAAATATGTTACTTAAGTTATTGAACACATGATGAAGTCTTCTCAATCATTGGAGAAGAGATGTACACATAGGCCCTATAGCTATTGAAAAGAAACAGACAGTTTTGAGAAGAAAAAAAAACATAACTTTGAAGGGTTTAAAAATATGGTTTCGTAGTACTTCATTATGACTTAAAAGTAACATTTCCTTTGAGAACTGACTTGACACAATTTGCCCACACCTTCTGTACAAGCAGAAAAAAAACAAATAAAAATAGACAATGCTTTCAGCATTATAACTACACAACTGTATACATTTTGCTTTGATAAGCCAAGACCAACGAAGTGAGAGCCCACTTACAGATTTCTGCATTGAAATGTAAAGGATCGCGAAAAAAAAAAAAATTAATTGTCTGAATTATTGGCTTCAACCCATGAAGTGCCTTACAATCGGTAACTCTAAAAGGCTCAGCCAACTGTAAACTTTGGACATTGAAAAAAGTGTGTGAGGTCCAACATTTTCAGCCTTTCTTGTTTCTGCAAATGTTGAAATACTTCTCAGTCTCATACTTGCCAACCCCCATTGCCAAGTTTAGAAAACAAAAAAGAAAAGCACGCAGAGTATAAAGAGTAAGTGAGTTTGGTAGTGTGCATTCCCAATTGTTTCCTCTGATTAACAAGCTTTGCCTCCCCTCTGCCACAGGAACAAATAATACAAATCCAATATTGTACAAAAAAAGTAATGATGAAAATCTGAATTTCACCTTACTTTTGAAGGAACAACAACTTTTACAGATAGAAAAATAGAACGTGAGCTAAAGAAAATAAAAGAAAAAAGAAACAGCAATTAGGATTATCAAGGATCATAATATTAACCACAATGACAATGATAATATATTTATACACAAGCAAAAACAAATGTGCTCTCTAAAAATCTTTGGAACCAAAACAAAAGCAAAAGGCAAAAACAACATTCAGAAATAGAGAATAATGAAATAGAAATATGCACAATATTATGGTATTTTGCATTAAATATTTTATATCGACTCATTTTAATGTAATCTCTCTCGCTCAAAAAAAATGGTTGACAGCATCTAATTACAAACTTAACTATTTTTAGGAAGACTTAAGTCAATGTTTGCTTGCTCCATAACAGGCTGGGCATGAGGGGTTAATCCAAATAATAAATAACTTTGCTTTAAAATCTTGATTGAATAATAATTTAAAAACAAGACAAATTTGTAAGTTTCAAAAGGTTCCGATGATGTTTCTAATGGAGTTGTTATCTGACGTAGTTGAAGCGGAAGGTTAACTAATCCAATGAAAACGTTGCATTAGCGTGTAGTGTCAATGTGCTCTGTATTGTTGTACATGGATATACACAGAGTGGAACTTTATGAATAGGAGTAAGGAGCTGGATAGTGTTTTGTGAATATATATATTTATAGATATTTTTTTTTATCCACGATGGTGACCATCTTACTGATAAACCTATCGGCCTAGCCTAAGCACATGAACTAAAACTACTTGGAAGGAAGAAATAAAACCTGTATGTCTGTTTGCTGAGAGAACCAATTCAGCCATGCTGTGTCATTATTTAATTAAATCAAACAAATAAAAATAATATTCATGATAATATCAATAATGATAATAGGAATAATAATAATAATAATTTGGTAACTTTTTTTTCTCTCTAAACTAATTTATTTGCATATTGTAACAATTAAATTTTTAAAGGTTCGCTATTCCCACTGACTCAGAAACCGTGAGGTAGGGCTCAGCTATAATAACAAATCCTCCCTCAAGCAACTCTCTCAATCTCTTGGAGTCATTTGTGTTATAAACCGCAATCCATCAGTCACAATCTCAGTCTCTCTCTTTCTCTCTTTCTTTTTTTTTTGTTCTGTGGCAAAACTTTGCTCCTTTCATCATCCTCTTTCATCCCATCACAAGAAAAATAATGAATTCCACAGAACAGAGAGATATGTCCATTCCAAAGATTGTGACTTGTCATTCGATGTCCCCCCCCCCCCCCCCCCCCCAAAAGAAAAGAAACATTTCTGCATCTGATGTGGTTCACACCTGCTCGATCCTCTTCCACTGCTTTGTTTGACAGAAGTCACAGTTCATTCAGTTCAGTACTGGCTTAGCATTACACTATAGGGGTTTGTGTACAGCTCTTCAAAAGAGGGGAGAGGGCTGTTTCCATGTCATGTAATCCACACACCAGTTAAATAAGGGGGGATTGGGGGGGGGGGGGGGGGGGGGGGGGGGCTGGATATAAATCAGGGTTCAGTTCCGTGTCTTGTGCTGCCGAGTTACGAGGGAGATTTCGGGAACTTTTATAATACAGCCGTCCGCTGGCTCAGATCTCTTTGGATCTGTCCAGGGGTTTTTTTCCTCTCTTTTGTTATGTTTATTTTATTTTTTATTTATTTATTTTTTTAAGTCTTTGTCTTTTAAAACAGCATTCCTTTATCATAGCGTACATAAGAAGAAGAAGAAGAAAAAAAACAAGGGACTGCAATACGGGGTTTGGGTTTGAAATATCTTGGTTGTAGTAGACACCCTAACCCTGTAAACAGGCTGCAATCCCTTACCAGGGCAATAGAGGGAGTGTTCAAAAGGAAGAGAGAAGAACTCCTGGGATATGTAGTCATTTTAATATGGGGCAAATCTACTGTAGCCTCCCCTGTACAGTGTCGCCTGCAAAATAAATGTGCAAAAAATGAACATATATTTTTGTTAAAATAACAGGGTTTTTATAAACAACATGCACTTGTAATGGACATCATTCCTCATAAAAACAAAATACAAATTATAAATGTTTTCCCCTGAGGAAATAAAGGTAAGTAGTTACCATGGCTCCAACTCCGTAGGCAGCGGCTGTGGCCGGGGTTAGCGCTCCGTGGTAAGGGTCTGTTGTATACACCCGTCCATAACTGCACACAAAAAAATCTATCTCATACACAGAAATATGCTTTAAATGTTTTTATGGTGCATCATCAACTCCCTTTTTTAACGGATATCATAAGATTCATTTTGTAGAGACTTAGTCTTTGCCCGATAACAAGAAATGTTATACAAATGTTATACAAAGCAAAGCCATTTCTTGGAGGCATACATTTTAGATACACAAGTGCTCAGCAGAAAGATATACAAGTGCTCCTTTCTGAATGAATGCTAACATTGTACACTCTGGTGATTTGACCTCGTCCAAACAAATACGCCGTTATTGACCCCCCCCCCCCCCCCCCCACACACACACACACACACACACACACCTGAGCAACACAGACCCCGCCCACTCATCTGAGCAACTCGGGCCCCGCCTACTCACCTGTCGCTGTACGCTGCTGCAGCTGCTGCGGCCGCGGGAGCCGCTACTGCTGTCGGCTGGGCATAGCGATACGCTGCATAGCCCCCCTGGAGGACGAGGAGGAAGAGGAGGAGACCAGAGACAGAGAGTAAGATGGATGATATAAACAACAAGAGGAAAGACACAGATGGTGACCAAGTTAAAAAAAGAAAACACAAAACAAATGGTAAGAGAAAGATAGAGAAACAGAAAGAAAGAAAATGCGTATTAAAACAACAAAAACAAAAAGTTACAGAGGAGACAAGAAGTGCTTCTTTTAGTAAATGCCTCTAATATCTCTTTGACTGACAAAGTACAGCAGACGTGCCAGATTGTCTACAGGGTTAAAAGGGAAAGAGAAGCAGCAAAGAAAGAGCTGGGGGTTAACAAGCAGTTTGACTGTCTGCGGAAAAAACTAGCTAACTCGGCTGCAACATGACATTTAGATAAAAATTTTGCTTACAATCTCAAAGTCTCTTCCTCCATGAAAGAGTATGTAAAATTATAAGCAGATTATATCAGTTGTTATCTGAACCCCATTTCGTAATTAAAAAGATATAAGTTAATCGAAAAGTTCCATAAATAGCAAGCATGTCTAAAGGCTGTTTCACTTGGTTTGACATGGAGGAAGAGATAATGGGCACGAGGCTATAGACAGTGTGTTTGGAACGCCTCCCGTTAAAAAAACACACAGACAATTCAAGGAAGGGAGGTTAACAAGGCGATTAAGCCAGTCTTAAGAGTTTCATGGACAAATAAATTCAGTAAAAACAAAAAAAACAAAAACATAGGCATATGGGGAGGGAAAGAAAATAAGTTGGCCAGTCCAATTAAAAGAACACACAAACACACACACACACACACACACACACACACACACTTGCAAAGCCAACAATCGATCACTAGATAACAGCATGCCACCCAACATCAGAACAACCCACACCTCTGAGTTCTACACTGTTTGAATGAGTCATTACTCCATCCCCACATTCAGCAACACACGCTTGGCTAAGGGAGGGAGGTCAGGAGAAGAGGAGGAGTAGGAGGAGGAAGAAGAGAGGAGGAAAGGGGGGAGAAGGAGGAAGGGGAAGATAGTGAGAGGAGGAAGAGGAAAGGAGGGGAAGAGAAGGAGAAGGAAGAGGAGGAGAGTAACAAGAGGGGGAAGAAGGGCAGGTGGAAAGGAAAAGAGAGGAGGGTCAGAAAAAGGGAGAGAAAGAGAGAAAGAGAGAAGAGGAAGGGAGTGGGGAATGCAAAGGCCTAGAGGGTATTAAGTATTAAGTGTTTGAGCATGCCCACACTGATTCGGTTAGCATGCCACAGGTGAGACGAGGAGCAGAGATACAAGGAGATACCAGCCAAATGGGGTCAGAAAATACTATATAACTACAATAATATGTAACTATACTCTTCGACAAAGGTGATAACAAGCACTGACTTAGATATCAGCTTCAAGTAGGCAGTCTCCTGTTATCTAGTATAGTATACTGTTTTACTGTATCATCTATATAACTGTAATTTGTGGTGATGAACGTTATGTGTAATCGTGTATTTGCTCTTTCTAGAACGCTCTCTGTGTTCTTGATATTTACAATCTGTTACTTCCTGTTAATTACCTCCCACTCGGTGTCCGATGACTTTAGCTACAGCCATGGCCAGGGGTTTTTAAGCTATTTGTTACATGTTTGCTATGCATGATCCTGCCTCGAGCAGTATGAGGCGTTCTGAGTCTGACACCTGACCAGACAGACCGTGACTAGCACCATTACACGATAGGTAAACTGAGACTTTCAGGTAAAGCGCTTCAAAAAGACTAGTTATTGGCGACAAAGGTTATTTTAAAATGTATCAAATTCAAAACTGAAAGAGTATTTTAAGGTCATGCTGGCAATCCGGTATGGAACGAATACATTTTTAAAATCTAAAATAGTCAAGCCCTTTCATTAAGTGTTTGCAAAAGCTATCCTCCAGAATGGACTGCCAACTAAACCGTGGAAAATAAATCTTTTAAAAAAATCCATAAATCTCTTTTTATTCCATTATTCCAATTAACTCGCCTACATTTTCTGTCACCCCCTCTGTAACTCCTGCTCTGTCAGCATAACAGTGAGTTAGTAGAAAAGACAAGAGAAGGCAATTCAATCTTAAGACGGAGGGAGGTCAATGTTAAAAGTCTAGCAGCACACACAAGTCATTGGAGACGAGTGGTAAGATGAATGCACGCTGGCTTTGATCACATAGTAGAATAGCAGCCATGTGAGGGGGGGAGGGGGGGGGGGGGGACTCTTTAACCCTACCTGAGCCAATCTGCTACTAATGTCCTGAAACACTAGTCTACAGAGGGAACAGAGAACAAGCTATTTGTCAACCTGGTCGCTAACACGCGCGCACTCACACGCACGCACACACACGAAAAACGGGTGCATAGAGAGAAACCATGCACAGAGCAGTTTATTTGTGAGTGTGTCGATTGTAGATGAGACTGATGAATAACTTGCGGAGACTTTAAGCCTAGGACCGATTACCTCCGGGATTTCTAACGTGTCTGTTTGTGTGTGTATGCGTGTGTTTGTATGTGTGTGTTTCAACAAATACATCAATTATTTGAATGCCTTTTCGATGTGCAGCAATCTTTAATAAAATTCCACCGAAACATCCACAATAACACGGCTCTATGAATATGGTTTATCCATGCTCAAACTCTGTCTGCACACTTAAAACACTGGCAGACAGAGAGGAAATAAAGGAGGGAGTGATCGAGAGGGAAACGGAGGGAGAGCGAGAGAGAGAGAGTGAAAGAGAGAGACGCTTATACTTACGTAGAGATCGGCTGCTCCATAAAAGCCATCCTGATACATCACTCTGAGAGACGAGGAGGAAGACAGGAACGGAAAAAAAAGGAAGAGGGGTGGTGGAAAAGAGAGAGAACGGATAGAAAGGAAAACCAGTGGTGGTGTGGGTGGCGCCGCCGTGTGGGCAACAATAAAAGTGCGGATGATGGAGAAAATAAAATGGATAAAAGGGTGCAGAGAAAGAGTGTGAAAGAGAGAAAGAGGAGAAAAAGGGGAAGGAGAGAGAGAAAGATATTATTACACAC
The DNA here is from genome assembly GCA_026901105.3 of Galaxias olidus. NCBI lineage: Eukaryota > Metazoa > Chordata > Actinopteri > Galaxiiformes > Galaxiidae > Galaxias > Galaxias olidus. Next base: position 103,705 of record JAPMUY010000172.1, on the reverse strand, counting down.
CGTGCAGCATGCGAGACCAAACACCATCTCATCATCATTTGTTATATTAGTTGCTACAACCGCTGCTGTTTGAGAAAGCAGAAGATTATTATCCACTTTTTCTTTTTATAACATTCTGGGTTATTTGTTTTTGCTAAGCACATACATTGATACTCTGTAAAATGTGTTACAGAAATACAGTTTTGCTGTCATACTCATATTTTCTTATGCAGACATTTTACTTGGATCTGAGTGTAGAACAGCACAAGATTTAGAAGCAAGAATAAAAAGTCGATGCGGTCAATTTTCATTAAGTAGAAAGGGCAGGCTTTTGAAATAAATTTGATGGCCAACCAAATATCCACCATTCATCTGACATACAGACACCAGCTAAAAAATGGATTAACGCTGATAACATTTTATCTCCTTAGCATTGATACAATGAGATGGTATTTGGTGCAGTACTCCATAATTCAATATTAATTCCACACCAAAAAATCCATGACAAAAAAAGCACACAGCATGCACGATAGTCCTACACTAGCAAGTGAAAGCATGCATGAGAATAGATGGATGTAAAATGTACTTGTTGTTTAAGATGTTAAGTGGTATATTAACTGTATGTTCCCTATTTGTATGTCCCCCATACACACATTAACATTTAATGTGAATGTGTGTTGGTGTCCGCATGTGTGTATATGTGCGCGCGCTATTTATATTTCATACTTTGAATGTACGTGTGTTTGTTTGTGGGTGTGTGTGTCAGTGCTTTGTATGTTCCCTCATGTTATGAAGGTCTATGTATGTGTATGTGTGCGCGTGTGTCTATCTGTCTCTGTATGTGTGTGTGTGTCTCTGTATGTGTGTGTGTGTGTGTGTGTCTCTGTAGTGTGTGTGTGTGTGTGTGTGTGTGTGTGTGTGTGTGTGTGTGTGTGTGTGTGACAGTGTGTGTGTGTGTGTGTGTGTGTGTGTGTGTGTGTGTGTGTGTCTCTCTGTGTGTGTGTGTGTGTGTGTGTGTGTGTGTGTGTGTGTGTGTGTGTGTGTGTTGTGTGTCTCTGTGTGTGTGTGTGTGTGTGTGAGTGTTGTTGTGTGTGTGTGTGTTGTCGTGTGTGAGTGTGTGTGTATGTTGTCGTGTGTGAGTGTGTGTGTGTGTGTGTGTTGTGTGTGTGTGTCTGTGTGTGTGTGTGTCTGTGTGTGTGTCTCAGTGTGTGTGTGTGGGAATGTGTGTGTGTGTGTGTGTGTGTGTGTGTGTGTGTGTGTGTGTGTGTGTGTGTGTGTGTGTGTGTGTGTGTGTGTGTGTGTGTGTGTGTGTGTGTGTGTGGTGTTGACCGCAGCATGGCGGGTTGCGCAGGGTACGGAAACCCTGGGACTGTGAGACAGAGAAAAGAGACAGAGGAAAAAAGAGACAGAGGAAAAAAGAGACAGAGGAAAAAAGAGAGAGGAAAAAAGAGACGGAGAGAAACAGAGAGAAGAGAGAAGAGAGGAGAAGAGAGAAGAGCGAAGAGCGAAGAGAAAAAAGACAGAGAAAGAGAGAGAAAGGAAGTGAGGGTGATAAAGAAATAGAGAGAGGGAGCAAGTGAGTGATGAAGAGAGATAAAGAGGGAGCAAGAAAGCGAGAGAAAGAAAAAGGAAGAAAGAGAAATTGTCTATAAACTTTTATACAAACAAATGGAAGCAGAAAGGATGCCTTAGTAAATGTTTTTTAATGTATGTCGTTTCATTAGTGTTATTATTGTTATCTCTTAGTTGCCTTTGCTACGTGCTCAGAAGAAGTCTCAGTCTATTAGAACAACCTTGATATTTATCTTTTGAAAGTAAAATACACCTGACTATTGGAAACCTATTGATTTTAAAAGCTTTTCTGAAATTCCCAGGCTTCAATGATTTCTTTATTTATTTTATGATTATGATTTCTTTAAGGCTTGTGAGAGTCATATGCAGTCAGGGCCAGTCCTAGCAATGCTGGCGCCCTAGGCCAGATTAAAAAAATGTGCGTTGCACCTGCAGAAGACCTTTTTTATCATTTTGATTTTGCTCTTGGCTGCGCCGCAAACCTGTAGCTTTCTATTTCCCAGCGTTTTTTTTACTTTTTCTGTCAGGGTTTATTTTGCGTAAAGCACTTATTTGTAAAAAAAAATCAAAATAAAAAATTGTTTATATAAACAAACAAAAACGCTAACACTGTTCACATATGATTCTCTACGAATCCATGACTCGCTTCACAAAACACAAGTGGATGACTACGTTTGTTTGTGATTGGAGACCCATGCTGTGTGCTTACCTCCGACCATCCCTGTATAAAGCTGCTCGGGGCTGTACATAGCGCCCACCATCGGGCTCAACTTCCATCCAGCTGCAGAACCAAAGGAACCTGGCACAAAGAACGGAGAACCGTTATCACAAACGGCCCTTTAAAAAAAAAAAAAAAAAAACGGGCAGGGAGTTTGTCAGAAAGTAGTTCATTTTGTCTACAAGAAATATACATTATGTAGTTTATCGCTTGTGTTTAATATAGCAAACAAATATATATGTATATAGTTGTAATAGATGTATATAGTAAGACAGACAGACAGACACTGTACATAGATATTAACCTATAGATACGAATGTGCTTTTTTGGAAGAGTTGTATGCGACCACTGTTATCAACTCCAAAATGTAAAAAGCCACAAAATGTGTACCTTATGTGCGTTTTCCATCTCTAAAGTCTTACCATGACTCAGCAGTTTATAGTAAGCGTCATTACCATAGGGCAGTGCAGCAAGTCCCTCTCCATTAGCGTACGGGGCAGCCATCTTTTTATTGGTCATCACCCTCGCCGTGGCGTTGTTGACCTAGGCATCAAGGTCAAAAGGTCAAAGGTCAGATGTGCACAACCGATTGGTGCGGAAGGGTAAAAGGGACACAACTTAAATGCATGAAGCATGCACTGGATTCACCCGTTTTTTTTTACAGAATCCACACCAAACCGACATTCATTCCTTGTGATGAAACTGCGTATTTAAATCAATGGCCAAAAGGAAAGATTTAATTACTTTTCTTTTTGAAAAGATCTATGTTGTGAGCCTAACTATGATTTCTGTATAACAACAATTTTCCACACTCCAAAAAAAATTAAGGTATATCTATATCTGAATTTGTGTTGTTCACTGTAATTTAGACATACTCATCTAAATCTTTAGCTACGTAGTAATCATATTTAATGAAGAAGGCAAAAATATTTAGAAGACACATCAAAAACAATTTGACCATTGACAGAACAAACATGACACACAAAACAAAAACTAAAACATTTTAGATTAAGGCATTCAAAAAAGAAAATCCAAGGCCATTCCATTGCTACCTTCAAAAAAGAGGGGAAAAAAGAGAGTGAAGTAAGCAGCAAGATTTGTCAGTTAAACACGATGCAAAAAAATGTCATACCACTTGAAGAGTTCATACACAAATTACACGCAGCCAATCGAGAGCGCATCACATGACTAAAGGTGAGCAAAACCAGCCAATCAGCAAGCATCAGATGCAGCAAAGAGACCAATCAAAACAGGTTTGCAGCCCTCCCGATCAAATACACATCATACGGAGAGAGAAGAGGGGAAGGGAGGAAAAGAGAGAGACAGAAAGAAAGAAAGAACGAAAGAAAGAAAGAAAGAAAGAAAGATGCAGGGAAAGAAAGAGCCAGTCCACATTGAAAAGATATGGGAACACATACATGATGGAGGTCGAGGAAACAGCGGAGAGAGAAAGAGAAAGTGAACAATCCATCCACATGTGCAATTCTTCTCATAGACAAAATGAAAAGAAGAATACCAAGATGCTAAACATACACACAAAAATACTTCTGACCATTGGCCTACATGATGAAATATAATAAAACATGAATGAGTATAAGAGAGAAATAGAGAGAGGAGGGAGGGAGAGGCAAGGAGAGAGAGCGAGAGAGAGAGAGAGAGAGAGAGAAGGGAGAGACAATAAAGATAGGAAAGAAACAACAGAAAGACAATAAAATGATAGAATAAGTAAGAAAGGAGAGGATGGAGGGATGCAAATATCATTCCCCAATATCAAACCATGACTGGGTGCGACACTGCAGGGGCATTCCAAATTCAGTGTCACACACAAAAAAATAAGGATCTAGAAGCACACAACCACCAAGACAAACCATTCAATATCTAACCAATAAATCAAAAGGGTAGTGGAGGGGGGGAGGGGCGGCAGCTTTTCTGCCGATGAAAAGTAATTCAACATACAGTTCGAACAATAGTACAGATAAGAAAGCTAATTGTGATGCGTTGGTACTGGATACAAACGATGTGTGTAAGACGGATTTGATTTTTCTCCTTTTTTACGACGATGGCTCTACTACGACTGACACAAACATAACACTGCTTTGTAATCCTAAACATGAATTGTGAACTTAAAATCGTCACAATTTTTTTTTACAGTCTGTGAAATAGGAGCATGTCCAAAACATACTTTTTTTTCCTGATATTTGAATGCAATACATCCTAAACTGAAAAACCCTACAGTTAAAAACTGCTGGATGTTGTTCTTTTCCTCTTCCCAATATAACTTAAATTTCCCTCATGCCCCCGCATGCCGTCCCAAGTAACGTGTATAAATGCAATAATGCAGTCTACCGTCTAATACATGACACATATGATGACACAGTACTATTATGAAGTCATACAGAAATGATAGTAGAGAGAGTCAACCATGCAGGACATAGCTCTGGAATTATGCCTCATTAAATGCAGTTAGAGAAGTGATTGAAATATGAATGCGAAGTGGTAGACACAATAGACGTTGCATTTGCAAGATAAGAGATGCTGAACATTCGGTTATATAGAAGTGGCCCTTTTTAATGCCATGCGGTCAATGGCTAATCTCGTAATCAGCGTTTGTTCATCCGCCATCTTCCCAGTCAATCACAGGATTAGCCAATCAGATTCTCTCAATCAAGCCCTTTTTCAGTCAAAGGAGTTCTTCATTTTGTGTGTTGGGTGCGTTTATCTTAATTTGGCGGATGGGGGTGGGGGGAGGGGTCATTCAAAGATGATGCCGTGTGTACACAACTTACCGTTGCTGGGGGAACGGCGTGAGGACACGCGAGCAGTTACCGTGGAGACTGACAACAACAACAACATACAAAAATCATCAGGGAAATAGAGAAATTATGCGTAAGAAAAAAATTATGAACCCAAAAAAAAAGAAGAAAAATCAAACTAACAAAGTAATGAAAATAACCCCACCATTAGGAAATTATGGCATATGATAGTTCAAAGGTCACGTGTCGCATACAAGCATGGACCAATGAGCTTCGATCTAACCTCTACTGATGCAAAGTAACTGCGTTTTCAGAATATGAGGGGTAAGTGGGGGTCAAGGAAGAAAAAGGAAGACAAAATTGCATTTTAGGGAGTCTTACGTTTTGAGACCGAATACCAACTCAAAAAACTGATATTAAATATATGAACAAAGCACTCTCTGTATCAAACTGAATCCCTTTAAACAACTGGATAGTCTAGTGGAATAGATGGAGGAAAGGAAAATGACCATACGGAGGAGAGAAGAGCGCAGGAATAGATGGACAGACAGCGGAAGAGTGTCAGAGATGTCAATGAAGGAGAGACAAACAGGGAAAGACAGACAGACTGGCAATGGACAGAAAAAGAGAAAGAGAGAGATGATGCAAAAATAAAACAATTTAAACCGAAAAGAGAAGGGTAGAAAGGAGGAGGAAGACGACACCTATCAGCATTGTCGCCCGTTCATTCGTTCTGTCTTTTGCTATTCTCCCGATACATAATTCTCTCTCACACACACACAACTCATCCACGCAGACACACACACACACACACGCAAACAGAAAACGATCTGAAACCATGCAAAAGAGCAAAATAGAGCATGATTTAAAACCAAGAGCTAGAGCAAACGGCAAAGCAGGTCTGTTTTCTTTTTTGGTTTATGATCAATTGTACAATTTCAAGTCATGCTCACAACATCAACGTTACAGCAAAATGCGAGTCCATGAATTTACGGGGTTCATCTTGAAAATGGAGGATGCAATGATTACGTTTGAGTGTAAAAAAAAATAAATGCATAGCAGCATCCATCATTTCTACTAGTATATACTGAAGCACAATTATAACAAATACAAATTAATCTCCTCTTTATAGGAAAAATCATATCACGCACACATACACGCAAACACACACACCACCCTGAATCATCCCAATGCAACCTCATTCAACAACCTAACCATTGGTGAAGCATATCCCATCATGCAACAGTGCTGTAACTAACTCAAATGCAACCCAAAGGCAACCCCAGCTATTGAATAATGAACTGTATCAAATAGCTCAACTCGCCCGCAGGACTTATGAATCATCCATGCAAAGAAGTCCTGGCAAGCATGTTTTTTTCAAGAGGAAAATTAGGCCTTTTTAGTTCAACAGTGTGCAACACCATGAACAACATAAGTTGCCAGAGGTAAACAAGATTATGCAAAAGTCGGTGAAGGTAAAGAAACTAAACAGAAGTGCAAATAAAAAGGTGCGTGAGATATCCTACATGCTTTGTCACAAGCAGATTCCGTCGGCATGGCGACGGCGAACCAAAGTTCCCCTTCAATTGGCCATTCCAAACTACCCAGCATGCAATGCAAACCAGACACTGCAACCCACCCAGAGCCGAAGACCAAGGTGCAATGGATAGCCTGACAACGATAACAAACAAACAACAAACAAAACGGAACAAACGACAGCAGCAGCAGCAACAGCAACAGGAAGTGACGTCATCAGACCAGACATCTTTGTGTGTGTGCGTGTGCGGCATCAGTCTCTGCACCATGCTGTAGTGAAGCCTGGAGGAGTTAGAACACAAACAGCCCCCACCCCACCCACCTCCCAGCCCCAGAACCAGCCAGGCACCAATCGGATCTCATTCTCACTGCTGTTTTGGAGGCATGGAAGGAAAAACAGAGGGAACATTGCTGCCATTTTGAAGTGGGGCAGGTGAATTACCTCGATCTTGCGTCCCTCTACCAATGTGCCATGGAGCTTCTCTCTGGCTCTCTCGGCGTCTGCGCTTGTCTCAAACGTCACAAATCCAAAGCCCTATAAAGGAAGGGAGAAAGGGGAGATGGAGAGGGGAAAGAGAGGGGGAAGATGGAGAGGGGAAAAAGAAGGGGAAGATGGCGAGGGAGGAAGAGGGAAAGGGGGGTCACAATAGATGAGAAAGGTGGTGGAATTAGACATGACAGTATGTCAATCTGACAAAGAACTTGTGTAAATTGTAATCTGTAGTATAGGTAATCTTTCGTCAAGTCCTACCTTTGATCCTCTCTCGTTGAATATGATCTCAACATCAAGGATTTTACCATATTGCTAAAAAAGGAGAAAAAAAAGGGTGGGTGTCAGTAATTTTGACAGAGTACTGCATCTGACCACAAGGGGTCAGTATTGTAAAGTCTAAACATAATAGCCTGAATCCAAACATGGTATTCTTTTCAGTTCCCAGTGCCTAAATCTCCACTGCAAACCTTTTGCCTTTTCCCCTGCACCACTTCAAAAAGGACATTTCCCTCAATTCAAAGACAATGAAACAACCCTTTCCCTACACAGTGAATACAACCATTACTCGACATTGAACACTACTCTGGAGGAAAATATTGATTTCATTCTCATTTCATATAAAAATCAATAAAATAAAAAATACATGTTTGTGGGTACTAAGTTAACCCTCCCCGTGGTTCATAATCTGGCCAGTCTTTGCCCCAGACTCTGGGCCTTCGCTGGGCTTACATACCCCAAACATCTGCCGGAGGTCTGGGTCTCGGAAGCGGAAAGGTATGTTGGAGACGTGCAGCCGTTTGGGGGTCCCCTTGTCGTCGTCGACGATGGAGCCTCCCCCTCCCCCTCCACCTGCACCCCCACCAGGCTGGCCATCAATCTGAGACTCGGACTGCGGAGAGAGAGAGAGAGAGAGAGAGAGAGAGAGAGAGAGAGAGAGAGAGAGAGGGAGAGGGGGTAGAGGGAGAGGGAAAGAGGGGGGGGGGGGATGGAGTGAGCAGGAGAATGAGTGGGAGGGGTAAAGGGAGAGATGGAGGGAGCATGAGAAATGGAACAGATAAGGGAGAAAAAGATGAAAGAACAAGAGAAAAAAAGATTGAGATAAGACGCAGAATAAAAAAAGAGAGGGAGAAAAGAGAACAAGAGAACAAAACAACAAAGGGAGACTTTAATGACTAAATAATCCATTTTTTATTTAGAGAATTTAGAATAAATAATGATAATTTGTTCCTTTTCAGTGGGGGAGGGCAGAGGGTGTGTGACCACGATGGATTCCCCCCCCCCGCCTTTAGGGCTCACACACTCACCTGGGGGATGTGGCTGTTTGGGACGATGGCTGGGGCGCTGCTGGTCGCCCCGGCCTCCACTGGACCCTGCACGGCCCCCGCCGAATACAGGCCGCCACCGTACTCCAGGGTCAGACCGTTCTGGGGGGGCGGGGGTGGAGGCGGGGGGAAAGTGGAGAAGGGAGGGGGGACGACCAGACCCTCCGGTCCACCAGCAGTATCCTGAGAACCCTGAGAGAGAGAGAGACAAGGAGAGAAGGAGAAAGAATTAGAGAAATAAAGTAAGAAAGAACGAACAGAGATCGAGAGAAAAGAGAAAGAGAGAGAGAGAGAGAGAGCGAGAGAGAGAGAGAGAGAGAGGAGAGAGAGGATGGAAGAAATAACAGAGTGAGATATAGTGAGATATAGATAGAAAGAAGAGAGATATAGAAAGAAGAGAGGGAGAGATAGAAAGAAGAAAGAGAGAGAGCGAGAGAGGGAGCAGATTAGCAAAAGAAAGTTAAGGATGAAGGACTAGACAGTGACATAACGTGAAAAACAGAGAAGTAAGCACGAGACCAAAGAAAAAAGAGATTGAGACATCAGAAGAGAAATAGAGAGAGGAAGAGGAGGAGGAGGAGGAGGAGGAGGAAGAAGAGACTGAGAGGAGGCTCGGTAAGTAACTCGCTGGCTAAACTCCACGGCAGTATCTCTTACTGAGCCGGAGCGGCTCAAAGCATCGCCGGCTGAGGCCTCGCTAAGACCCCCCACTTTCCCAAGAGCTAGCTTCGTCCGCAAGACCCTACAGGCACGGAGATTAGATTTCCATATGCCCCCCCATCAAACTCTCTGTGTTTGTGTGTGTGTCTGTGTGTGTGTGTGTGTGTGTGTGTGTCTACAGTCGGCCATTAAATATTCACTACAGCCGCATCTATTATTGAGGGTCAGAAGCCCGGGTGCACGGAGCACTGCACAATGGGACGCATCGGACGCCCCCGCACACACTCACAAAACACACACACACACACACACACACGCACGCACGCACGCACGCACGCACGCGCATACACACACACACACACACACACACACACACACACACACACACACACACACAAACACGCCTCGGCACTCGGCAACTCTGACACGCCAACACCCACACGCCTGTACGCTCACAAAGACCAACTGTTTGGAGAGAGCGCCCGGCCAATCATCTCACAGCTCCCAGCGCCCCCCCGGTCCCCCCTTCCCCGCCCCCCTCCCTAAAAAAACTCACACCCACAGAGGTATATCCAAGTATAGAGAAGCACAATGTATGCCCCTCTCCCTCTCTCTCTCCTTCAAACACTCTCACACACACATACACACATTAACTCACACCTAAAAACACACGCACACACACACACACACACACACACACCTACACACACACACACACACACATATACACACACACACACACACACACACGCTACTGTGCATTCCTTGCCTACTGGCAGTGGGGCAGTGCTACCGTAAATGGTCAGGGTTAAGAGTGAGATGATACAGGAGCCGAGAGGAGAGAAAGAGGATAGAGGGAGGGAGGGAGGGTCGTTGTACACTGACAGGGCGTAAACGAAGGAAGAAGCAGGAGACCCTAAGGTGTGAGGTGTAACACTGGCTCGGTCAGTCATTAAAGAATTCTACAACAATAAATAAATAAACAGAGAGACTAAATGGATACAGCATTCTATCTATCCTCTATCTCAACAGATAGATACACGTAAATATATAGATTTGATTTGATAAATTACATAGATAAACAGATATATTGGATAGATTCTAGATCATTATGTGCAAACAATGCAGTAGCAGTAATGTGAAATGACTATGACTGCATAAATATGTAGAAATAATATGTATTGACTATTAAGATCTCATCTTGCGTGGGAGTACAGTGTCCATGTCCATGCCAGTGTGTGTGTGTGTGTGTGTGTGTGTGTGTGTGTGTGTGTTCTTTGTGGAGGTGAGTGATGGTCTCAAGTTATCCCTGCTGTGTGGTACAACAGATCTATGTCCCTTTGGGAGAGCAACGTGAGTGAGTGAGTGTGTGTATGTGTGTGTGTGCATGTGCGTGTGCGCGTGTGTCAGCGTGTGCCATCTGTCTCAGCCCCTGACCTTTTCTCTGCCTTGCACCTGTGACAATCTAGCCAAGTCTCTTTCGACTGTATGTGGCATAAAGGCAAACAAACACACACACACACACACACACACACACACACACACGTACACGCACGCACGCACACACACACACACACACACACACACACACAGACATACAAGCAAACTCAGGTTGGAGAAAGGAGAAATGGGGAATCTAGACTGCGTGTGATCTGTAAGTAACCAAATGGTGGCATCCCATCTGAACTGAACACAGCACAGCGTCCAGGTCTCTGAGCTGAGGGGCCGTGGTCAGGCTGTGGTCAGGTCAGTGTAGTGTCACTGGAACAGAACAGAACAAAACAGACAGACAGACAGACAGACAGACAGACAGACACCGCTGGTGGAGATCAGTATCACTGCATGTTGGCCAAAACAATAACAGGCCGAGGTAGTTTTAAGACACACACACACACACACACACACACACACACACACACACACACACACACACACACACACACACACACACACAGACACGCACACGCGCACACACTCACACACACACACACACACACACATAGACACGCACACACTCACACACACACACACACACACACACACAGAGACACGCACACGCGCACACACACACACACACATGAACGCTTGCACATGGCTGGTTAAGCTATTTAAAAAAGCGTGTGCTTTAGAACCATAAACAATTATGTAAATATAAGATATGTTTTTAACGAT
>JAPMUY010000172.1:20000-87500 GCA_026901105.3 Galaxias olidus | reverse complement strand
TGGTAATCTAGTGGGACTCTGTAGATGACTGGGCTTTCCTGACAGACTGAGTGGGACAGCCACCTTTAAAAATCAATCCTCATTCTGCTACACACTTCTCTCTCTTTCTCTCCCTCTCTCTCTCTCTCTCTCTCTCACTCTCTCACTCTCTCTTTCTTCTCCTTCTCCCACTATGTCCCATCCCCCCTTTTTTGCGGGGCTCTTAAAGAAAAAACATTGAGATAACAGCTGCCAGGGCCCCAGGGAGGAACGGGGGGAGAAGAGACAGAGAGAAAGAGAGAGAAAGAGAGAAAGAGAGAGAAAGCAGGGGAGAAGCGAGAGAGAAATGGAGAGAGCAGGGGGGGGGGGGCTAGACAGAGAGAGAGAAAAGAGAAAAGAGGAGAGAGAAATAGAAAGAGAGAGACAGAGAGAGAGAGAGAGCGAGAGGGGAGAAAAGAGGTCAAACAGTAAAGAGAGCAGGATTCCAAGGTGCAGCTGAAAGAGAAGTACACACGCTAGCGCAGGCAAGCAGTCACACACACTGGTGGAACACACACACTGGTGAAACACACACACTGGTGGAACACTCACGCATATACACACAAACGGCCACTGACTCAGTCCAACTGAAATGTAATCATATGAATGTGACTTATTCTTCACACACTTTGCTGCCTGCTGTGCCTGCACGCTTGTATGTGTGTGTGTGTGTGTGTGTGTGTGTGTGTGAGTGTGTGTGTGTGTGTGTGCAGGGGGGCTGAGATTGGAGAGCAAACGTCGTGGGGGGAACAACTGTTCCGTGGGCACCTGTCTCTTTCCCTCACAGGACCGACCAGTCGGAAGACCGTGCAGGAACAGCTGCAGGCAGGGACAATAAAGAAAGGAGGATTCCTCTACCTCCTTTTCCTCCCTCCTTTTCTCTCACTTTCCACCGCAAAATGTCTTCAGACGTTCAACAACATTCACCCATTCTGGTTCTCCGCTGACTGGCAAAGCTGCACCGCTAAATATCGATACGTACTACACACGCACACACTTAGGAAAACCACTTAATAGGCAACAATGGCAGTATATCGGGGCTGTGTACTGAGGCACACGTTTAATAAGCACACTGAATAGCCTCCAGAATGATGCATGTCCTGAATGTGTGGTATGGCCACATCACCCACATGTACAATACAGTAATGTCAGAAGATATGACAGTCAGGGTACAGCCAGTGTTCACAATTCGTGCGCTACATTATCTCAGTAGCCCAGGGCATATGTGAACAGATGCCATGACAATACAGCCAAACTGCTGCTCACACACCAAATCATAACACACACACACGCACACACACACACACACACAACGATACGATCTCGAGCGTCTATCTCGTATCGCAACAGCGAGCAGCGCTACATCAGTTCTCCTGTGAATATCTCTCTGCTGCCTCTTTAAAAAACAGAACCTTGGAACTGAGGCGTGTAGCTGACTGAACCAATCTGCTAAAAAGGGGGTCAGCAAACGTACGCATCTGTCAACCGTTTAATTAACAATTCATGCACACTGACAGTGGCGGCCGCTCCGTCGCCGTTGGAGATACAGCGGTTTCTGAGAGGTTGCTAAGAGACAAGGCGTCAAGACACTGCGGATACGAAAAGGCACAAAAAAAACACTCACCGACAACGCGGAAGGGTAGTACAGTCCCATCATCGTATTCTGTGCAAGAACTGGAGTTATCGTGCCTCTCCCTCGGCTTTCCTTTCCTCCTCCTCCTCCTCCTCCTCCTCTCTCGCTCGCTCCCTCGCTCGCTCTCTCTCTCTCTCTCTCTCTCTTTCTTTCTAAGCTCGTTTCACCTCGTCCAGCTTACTCTCACACTGTCTGGGTCTGTCTCCCAGATTCAAAATCTCCCTCTCTCTTCCCCTCACTCCCTCTCTATGCTCTGCCAGTCCTCTCTTCTTCCTCCTCCTCCTCCTCCTCCTCCTTCTCTACTGGCCTCTGCTGTCCCTGTCACTCTCGCTCGATCGCTTTTCTCTTTTTTTTTTCTTCTCTTCCCTCGCTCGCTGGCTCCTTTCTCTTCCACTACCCCCAGCCTACTGTTTTGCTGCGATGCCTTTGCCTGTTCCTCTCGCTCACTCTCTCTCTCGCGCGCGCTCTCGCTCTCTCTCCCTCTCTCCTTCTCACTCTCTCTCTCTGGCTTTCTCTCTCTCCCTCTCTCTCTCTGCTCGTGTCTTTACTCCAGTCCTTCTTCTACTCCTCCACCACCTCCACTATCACCCAGATAGCCTGATACCACCACTCCTCCTCCTCCTCCTCCTACCCTTCTGTCACACCTGCAAACTTTCCCCTCCCCTCTTCTCCTTTCCTTTGCGTGTCGCAGTCCGTCCCTCTCCCTCCCTCCCTCCCTCCCTCCCCATCCCCCTCCTCCCCTCTCTGCTCTCTTTCTCCATGTAGGTGAGTTAACTGGGGCTGCTGGCTCCACTGGGATATATAGGGACATAAGCTTTCCACTGCTCTTTCTCTCTCTCTCTCTCTCTCTCTCTCTCTCTCTCTCTCTCTCTCTCTCTCTCTCTCTCTCTCTCTCTCTCTCTCTCTCTCTCTCTCTCTCTCTCTCTCTCTCTCTCTCTCTCTCTCTCTCTCTCTCTCTCTCTCTCTCTCTCTCTCTCTCTCTCTCTCTCTCTCTCTCTCTCTCTCTCTCCCTTCTGTCTCCCTTTCCCTGTCCGCTTATCTCTCTCTCCATCACCTCATCACTCACATGCTATCTTTGACAGTTCAGCATCCCTCAACCTCACCATCCCTCTCCTGTCTGTGTCAGTCTTCCGCTTTCTCTCCCCCCTCTTTCTTTTTGTCCTTTCTCTCGCTCTCTTTCAGAAATCCCCGAATCCCCCAGAAATCCCCGAATCCCCCAGAAATCACACTTCCAAGTCTCTCCAAAGATACTACCAGATTCTCCACTGTGGACACGAGCGGTGTCAGAGGGGAAGTGGACAGGGGGGTCAAATTCGGTTTGAACCCATCGTGTCCCGGCGCACACAGAGCACATAGAGTGCGTCTTGACTTCTACTTCAAGCGGTCTTTCTAATATTCCTGGCAAGCGTTTAACTAGTAGCGCAGAAAGGTCAGCTTTTCTTCAACTTTATTCGCATTATGTAATTTGCTGCTATGACAAAGCGTGCACTACACTTTTCAATTATTTTGATGTTGGAATAAATTAGCATGGCATTAAACAATAAAATGGTTACCAGAGGTAGATGTTTTCAGTGATATTCTTATTATAAAAAAGAAAATTAGGAATCACAGAATTAACAGAAATTCTTTTTAAAAGAAGTAATGCTCTCTAGTTTTAATTTCAACTCATTTAAAAAAATTTGTTTTACTCAACTGACAAAAAGATCAATTATGCAAATAGGACCAATAGCCTGATTGTATGGCAGCAGGAAGGAGAGCCGAGCGATGCAGTGTGGTGTACGGGAAGTAGAAAGCAGAGGGATGAGAGGATTATGGCCAGAAACCAGGGAGGAGGATGAGTGGATGAGTGGAGGGATGAGCAGAGGATTATCCACACAAACTAAACGGCCTAATCACACAATCAGAGGCTAATGCACACACTCGCGTAAAAAGGCCTGGAAAATGCATACGCTGGGTCAGCCGCAAGCAGACACATGCTCACATGCTCTCTCTCTCACACACACACACACACACACACACACACACACACACACACACACACACACACACACACACACACACACACACACACACACACACACACACACACACACACACACACACACACACACTAAACCAGATGTCACACATTAACAGACAAACACACACACACACTCATTCACTCACTTACGCAATCGGAAACAATATTTTCTCTTCACAAAACATCATTTTGTTTCATCATTTTGTTTCATATACAGAGCTCACTACCCGGTGGAGGAAGACGTTTCTGGTCACCGGCGTGGCTACATTCTAAGAAGCCCTGCAGAAGTGAAGGTTGTCTATTGTGCTTCTCCTTCATGGTATTAGAGATATCATAATCTACATCCCCACCTTGTGGTTTTAAATAGCCTACTTAAGCCTTCATTTCAGAAGGGAGGGTTGCGTAACAGACGGCTTAGGGACCATTGAATACATCATAGGAAAGAAAAGACCCGTTGAAAATCTTCAAATACAATTTTTTGGTTCAAAATAAAAAAAAAACTAAATATATAAATCGAGGACTTCGGTCCTACCTGACTGTGAGGCGGGTATCCATGGTAACCGAGGGTCAAGGGATCGTTGTTCTGAAAGAATACAGAGCAGATGTTTAAGGAACCTCAATTTGTCGGAGGAAGCACAGGGGTCGTATAGGAGGCTTTGGATGTCAGCCCGCTTTTCATAGCCTTGCAGCCACCTACACGTGTGTGTGTGTGTGTTTCAAGTTGTATAACAGTCAAGTTGTGTAATATTCATGACTCCTACACAAGCAGACTAACACATACGCAAGAATGCAGGCACACATACCCTCACACACACACACACACACACACACACACACACACACACACACACACACACACACACACACACACACACACACACACACACAGTCTCGCTCTTTCTCGCTTCGTCCATCTATTTCTTTCCAGCCTGTCACCCCTCCTTTCCCTCAACGTCTCCATCTGACGATGTTCTAGTTAATTGTTGCATTAATGGGCTTCTAATCAAATTAATTCTGCCTGTTCCGTCCCAGTCGCCCCGTCTCTCGACTCTACATCCCTGGGAGTTTCCTTCTCACCCCAACAGCTCTATTGTCAAAGTGTTAAAGACGCGACAGGAGTGGAAGGGAGGGAGGGAGGTAGAGGAGGGAGGGAGGGGAGGGATGGGAAGGAGGGAGGGATGGGAGCGATGGAGGGATGGAGGGAGGTAGAGTGGGGCGGAAGAGCCAAGCCGTGTCACTAACAAAGCATGGCTCGTAGAGGATAAATAGGTCAAAAGTGTCAGAGAGGAAGCGAAAGCCCTCAGCGAGGCACGCAACAATCACCTCCACATCTCCCTGTTTTATTACGCTACAATCACCTCCGCATTCCTAATAATCTGTGTTCTATTACGCTACAATCACCTCCGCATTCCTAATAATCTGTGTTCTATTACGCTACAATCACCTCCGCATTCCTAATAATCTGTGTTCTATTACGCTACAATCACCTCCACATTCCTAATAATCTGTGTTCTATTACGCTACAATCACCTCCACATTCCTAATAATCTGTGTTCTATTACGGTACAATAACCTCCACATTCATTAATAATATCCCTGTTTTATTACGCTACAATCACCTCCAAATTCCTTAATAATCTTGCTGTTCTATTACGCTACAATCACCTCCACACTCCAAATAATCTCTGTGTTCTATTACACTACAATCACCTCCACATTCCTAATAATCTGTGTTCTATTACGCTACAATCACCTCCACATTCCTTAATAATCTCTCTGTTCTATTACGCTACAATCACCTCCACATTTCTAATAATCTCTGTGTTCTATAACACTACAATCACCTCCACATTCCTAATAATCTCTCTGTTCTATTACGCTACAATCACCTCCACATTCCTAATAATCTCTGTGTTCTATAACGCTACAATCACCTCCACATTCCTAATAATCTATCTGTTCTATTACGCTACAATCACCTCCACATTCCTAATAATTTTCCTGTTTTATCACGTTACAATCACCTCCACATTCCTAATAATCTCTCTGTTCTATTAGATAGAATCACCTCCACATTCCTTAATCTCCCTGTTTTATTACGATACAATCACCTCCACATTCCTAATAATCTGTGTTCTATCACGTTACAATCACCTCCACATTCCTAATAATCTGTGTTCTATTAGCTACAATCACCTCCACATTCCTAATAATCTGTTTTCTATCACGTTACAATCACCTCCACATTCCTAATAATCTGTTCTTTTACGATACAATCACCTCCACATTCCTAATAATCTGTGTTCTATTATGATACAATCACCTCCCTAATAATCTCTGATCCCGTCCACACGAAGCCGGGTATTTTTGAAAACGGAGGGTTTTTTTATCCGTTTTGGTTTTTCGTCACTGAAAACAGGTTTTCGAAAACGCCGGCTAGGGTGGATTTTTTTTTTTAAAACGCCGTTTTCTGTGTTTACGTGTGGACACAAAAAACGATCATAGCCGGAGGTTTTTGTTTTGTTACATCAGAGTGAGCACCTTTAGGTCCTTAAAATGTCATTTGTTTAAATGTAGCCAAACTGTCAGCGGTCGACGCTGCTTTGGTAATCCCTAACGTACCCCTTTTTTCAAGATTCTAATTGGCCAACATGGTTTGGCGTTCCCTTGACAGCGTTTTTTTGCGTTTTCTAGTGGACGGAGATTTTTTTTTAACCGTGCTTGTGTGGACAGAGATTTTTTTTTAAACGAGGGAGGAAAAACCTCCAAACTACGTGTGGACGGGGTCTCTGAGTTCTATTACGCTACAATCACCTCCACATTCCTAATGATCTCTGTGTTCTATTACGCTACAATCACCTCCACATTCATAATAATCTCTGTGTTCTATTACGATACAATCACCTCCACATTCTTTATAATCTCTGTTCTATTACACTACAATCACCTCCACATTCCTAATAATCTCTGTGTTCTATTACGATACAATCACCTCCACATTCTTTATAATCTCTGTTCTATCACGCTACAATCACCTCCACATTCTGTATAATCTCCGTTTTATTAAGAGGACGTTCATTTCAGTGAGAGAAAATAGAAACACGGACCGGATGAGGAATAATCCTTTTAAAAAATAAACCGTAAAGATTTTGCTAATAATAATAATGACACTTCTCATCTTAGTTTGATATCAAATAATGGATGTTTTTGCTCCCTGAAATTGGTTATTGTATTATTCAAATATTCATAAAATCCTGCTCCAGCATTTATGCTAATGAATTCCATTAAAAAATGTGTTTTTTTTTTCTCCTAACTGCAATTACTATGCGCTTTGAGGGTTGAAACATTGTCTACCCGACAGTGGCAGAGCCTCTATATAGCTCCACATAATAAAAAAAACAAGTCTACCCCCCTCCCCCCCCCATTGCTCTCATCTCTCTCTTTCATCTGGAACCAATGTCCCTAGTCTGTGTTGTCCCCGGGGGGAACACTTTGCTCTACGCGCATCACAGCTTGAGCCCTCTTCTTGATTAATACTGTGGCCATCTAGTTACCTCAAAATTCCCGCAGGGCCCGTTTCTCCAAAACTCAGCACAACATTCTCTAATACAAGCCCCGAAATGCAGGAGGATAATGGGAGAGAGTGTGGGTGGGTGGGTGTGTGTGTGTGCTAGGGGTTGACGTGATTGTAAAACGCAGTTCGTGCAACTCTTTCTCTGGAGCCAAAAATGTACTTAGGGAGCTGACATCGGAGGTAGTACTGGCCATAAATAATAAAACACCTTTATGGGTTTCTGGCAAACATGAATAAAGTATAAACATCTACTTCACAACGAGGACAAACTCTTAGTTCGTAACTTTCTGCGGCACAAAGATATGCTGTATTACTTCAAGGGAAAGACTTGGAGAGAAGATGGGGGACGAAAATCAAAATGGAGATGCATAGACTGGGAATACCACACAGTCTATAATGATGGAGGGAAAGGCGGAGAAACCATACGAAAACATCTGGAATATATATTTCACAGGAGAGAGAAAAATGAGGGAGGGATATGGGGAGGAACTGCAATAGACGAATAGAAAAGGAAAAGGGGTTTTCTTCTTCTTCATCTTTTTTTTAAATGGCAAAGAGCATGCAGTCGAACAATGACTCATACATTAAAGTCATGCGCTTAGATTTTCTTAAGGATCACGAAGAGAGGGGTTTATTTGGGTTTGTTGATGTGTGTGTGTGTGTGTGTGTGTGTGTGTGTGTGTGTGTGTGTGTGTGCGCGTGTGTGTATGAGCATGCCACTCATTATAGATGTGCACAACCATACAAATACTCAGGCAGACATCCCACACACACACACACACACACACACACACACACACACACACACACACACACACACACACACGAACATGACAAAAACACACACACCCAAAAAACAGTTGTGCAATAGAAATTAATTGGAGTCTAGAGGGAAATGGTGCTTCTAATATGGAGTGAGTTACATCGGAAACGTCTCAAAGAAAAGCTAATTATTGTGAAAACCCAAGTGGGGAGGAATTATATCATTCCAAATCATTCTTTGTGTAAAATATGTATTATTAACTGAAACTTCCTGGATAATTATAGGTTGTTTTTCATCTAAGTCAATTGTGCATTGTAAAAGTCTAGTTTTATTTACAGAAAACATTCATCATACTTTATATATGGAATGTTGGAAATGTACCACATTCATAAAAGATATTATTACAAAATAGACCTTATTTTAGTAGATGTTTGGAATATATTTTCCCAAGAGCCGAAGAGAACCGGGCCAGCCAGCTGAAGGTAGTGGCTAAACATCACGAAACTGAACTCGTTCTTGGGCCTTCCTTTCTTTTCCTGCAGTCTATTTCTGTTTTGGCTTGCAGTTTTTTTTTTGGTGGGGAAGGGGGTGAGGGGGTTGCAGAGAAGGGTGTACCTAGGGAAGGACACACAGAACTGGGGAAGACAGAGAGAGCAATCAGGAGAAAGTAACGAGATGACTTAGTCAACAGATGGTGAAGGGGGGGTGTAAGATGGTGTGCACGAGGGGGAGAGAGAGGGGGGGGGCTCGAGGGGGGGGGGCAGATCCCCCTAAAAAGAGCCATGAGACGAGAAGGACGAGAAGTGTGTGTGTGGGGTGTGTGTGTGTGTGTGTGTGTGTGTGTGTAATCGACCTGAGCAACATGGATTTAATTACATCAAATGGTCCAGATTTCTCCTTCACCGGTTCCGAGGATTTCGGTAAACCCGGAGTGCTCAACAACGTAACATGAGGTCACGGTGTGAACGCGGGTTAACAAGTGTGTGTTCCAGGTACTCACCTATTAAAATGTATGCATAGGCTTATGTGTGTGTGTGTGTGTGTGTGTGTGTGTTTAAAAAAAAACGAATGTGTGTGCGTTTGTTGTCGTTTTCTTAAACACCACTACATAAAGGGATAAAAGTGGCGTGGCGTTTTTATAGCAAACGTCCTTCTGCAGCTAGGGAGTAGCGGTGGTGGGTCGTACGCCATACCCACAATCAAAAGGATGTGAAGCCATTTTATCCACAGAACACTTATGTGCTAAGCTAACTCTGGCCAGTACTGGCCTGAACAGAAGATCCTGAAAAAAAAAGACGTTAATTTTCTCTCTCTCTCTCTATTTCTTTACACACCACATTCTTTTGGCTTGCCACAGTAAACCTCCTAGCTTTCTCAAAGCAGGACGGGGGCCAACGTGGATTTTTTGACACGGACGCTTTACTTTCTGAGACATAAACGACTGCTAGTTTGCCAATACTTAGTAGGCCAAGTCAAATCCAGACACGGGGGTCATCTGTACCCTCGTATGCCATATGTCTTAGCTGTATGTAAAGAGAGGACGCCTGGAATCCTGCCTGGACGCACGTCAGAGTGCAAAACAAGCAGTCGACTGTTTTCTACCTCTCGCTCTTTCTCCTTATTCAGTTAAACCAAAACGCAGTCATCCTTCAGAAGAGCAACGCGGACCGGAAAACTAAATAAATACTCTAGAACCGCAGTGGGAGAACATTTTTCTTCTTCACCCCTTGCTGACGTTTTCACTCTATTTTCGGTACACTGGGCTGAAATGAAAGTGCCACGCGGAGTTGTTGCTCCACCTACATTAATGTTCCCAGTCAAGTTATTTGTCCGCATTGCTGCCCCCCCCCCCCCCCCCTCTCTCTCTCCCCCTCTCTCTGCCTCAGGCAAACCCTTATTGGGTTAGAACTAAAGGCTCCAGCTCCTACGCCACAGAATGACAACAATCGCGGCCCGCTCGGCAACACGGGACGAAAATTGAAGCCGACAAGCCATCTCAACGTCTGAAGAGATCAGACTTGGTGAGGCTTGAGAGACCCAGCGCCGCCAAAAGTATCTGTCAAAGACTGTAAAAGAAGAGAATGTGAGAGGTATTAAGAGGTGCTAGCTACTCCGAGAGAGGTCGGGAAGTTCGAATATAATCGATGCCATTTCGATGGGAATGTTCAGGGACTCTTGTGATTCAATCTGAAAGCCTCCAATTACACGGAGACCTTTGATGGAGTGAATGTAGATAGCCAAATCTATTATCTTAAAGGCACATTTCACACAAAAAATATATGTTTTGTGTTCAGGAACGAGCATATAAAACCAAAACGAGCATATAAAACTGTGTAAAATAAATATTTATAAATAAAGTCCTTTTATGTAGCATGGGGACTTATCTGTAAGGGCTATTCCCTCTTACTTTATACATAAAATGGCAATGACTAAATAGCACTGTGGTGTATTGATTTGATGCATTGTCTGCATAGACCCCTACTGGTTCTGTGAATTGATGCCCATTCTGACTAATGAGGGAAACGGTGGTGTCAACGACCCAACTGGCCAAGTGGGAGAGATGCACCTCATTACTGGGCCACTGCTTCAAACATAGCCCTCCTCTGACAAATCCCACCCAAACAAACCCTATTAAATGTGCACAAACACACACACACACACACACACACAGACAAGCACTGAAACAAATCTTATTAAATGTGCACAAACACACACCCAAAACAAACCCTATTAAAAGTGCACAAGCACACACACACACACACACACACACACACACACACACACACACACACACACACACAGAACCAAACGACTGCATCTGGATTGCTCATTAGCACCTACACTCCCCTCTATATCGGCCATTACTCATCCAGGTCAGGGGTCGCGTCTGGCAGCCATGGTGTCAGCAGTGACAGAGACCAGGTAGCTAAGGTGAGGGAATGGAGACAAATATAGACACAGATAGAGAGACAAATAGATAATTAGGGAGTGAGAGAGAAAGAAAGAGAGAAACACAAAGAGAGGAAGAGTTAGAGAGAAAGAGAAGAAGTGTAAGAAAGAAAGGCAAAAAGAAAGACAGAAAGAAAGACAGAAAGAAAGAAAGAAAGAAAGAAAGAAAGAAAGAAAGAAAGAAAGAAAGAAAGAAAGAAAGAAAGAAAGAAAGAAAGGAACTGAGAGACTCGGCTGGTCCGAGTGTCTTGAGTGCTCTTAAGAGGAAAACGAATGACATACTGTACGCGGCTGCATTTTTTCCATGAATCACCCTTTCCCTGTGAGCCAGCAGAGAAGAGGTTGTCTGCATTTCTGACCAAGAACGGTTCTTAGAGAGCTAATCATTTTCCTTTTTTTAAAGTAGGATAACTGCATCTCTTTATCTCTCTCTCCTTTAGCCTACTTTCCATCAAATTATGAATGAGGTCGTAGGGTGACGGGAAGAGGAATAAGTCACAGTACATTTTTTTTACTGCACGCAAGTGAAAGGTTAATTATTGTGTTTAACTTTCGAAGGATTATTCAATGCTCTCTTGCCTGGTTCAGGGTTCAAAAGCATTTAAATTATAGGACCTTCTCATCAGTATGTATTATAAGGAATATCCGTATGTATTATAAGGAATATATTAGCATGGGACTCTGTCAAGAATGTCTGTCTGGTGCTGAGTATTGACCAAAGTGTAAAAGAATAGCATGTTAAATGCTTGGCTATGTAAAAGTAGGGTAGGTGTTACTTAAAAGGTTCATGGCAAACCTTTGTTTATACACTTGGCAGCATGAACGTGTGAAATGTTCACAATACGGCTCTGAGCTGCAATATGTGTACATGCTGAATTATGTTAAGTGTTATTTTTTGGGAATGTGCACGTTCGCCTGCAATAAATTTAAGCCTGCGTGCGATTGGGTGTGTATGCGGCTTATGTAAATATTGCATATGTATGCATTATGCTAGGGAGTGTGTTGTGCTTGAATTTGCGCCTGAATTATAATAATGTTATGCATGTCTATGCGTAACTCTAGTACGTGTATGTGTGTGTGTGTGTGTGTGTGTGTGTGTGTGTGTGTGTGTGTGTTGGATTAATCCTCTCTGTGAGATAAGGATCTCAGGGATCAGTGTGATTCAAATGACCCCCTCCCTCCCCTAGTCTGAACAGTGATCCCGTTAGTCCCCAAACAAAGCCTCTTTACTGCTAGTGATAGGGCAAATCTGTTCCTACTCGGACTGAGGCTGGGGGCACATAGCTCTCCTCTCTGTTTGGAACACTCTACCCTTTTTGCTCTTCATCTCACCGTCCTTTGTCTTGGCTGCTCAGATTTGGGATGGGGATGCAAAATCACATGTCTATACCCCCCTTCCCCCTCTCCTTATCTTTATTGTGGTCCTACGCTGATGGGAAGAGAGTGGTATTACTTTTTCCCCCCTGGCGCTCTGTGTGTTTTTGCCTGTCTCTGTCCCACTATCCTCCCTCTCCCTCTCTCTCTCTCTCTCTCTCTCTCTCTCTCTCTCTCTCTCTCAACCCCCCCCCCCCCCCCAACACACGCACACACATACCTCTGCATTTCCGGACCAGCCAATCAGATGTTGTTCAATACGTTTTAGAGGAAGAAGGCTATTGATCTTTTCCACTCAATCCAAACACACACACACACACACACACACACACACACACACACACACACACACACACACACACACACACACACACACACACACACACACTATGTATTCGGTTTGTTTTAAGTGCATTACAGCTATAAAAACATATCTTCTAGCACTACTACACAGGCAATGTAAAAAAAAAAAAAATCCATTACACTACTAACACCGAGCTGCAAACTGCCCACTCCAGCTCTATTGCAGTTACTTATGATGCTGGAGAATATATTTCCTTATGATAGAACCACTTAACTCTGCAAAATAGCTATAAGCATAACATATCCCTATGACCTCATATTATCTGGCGGAATGTTGTGTACCTCCTACCAATGTGTGTTCCTCTATAAGGTATTAGGAAAAATATTGAGATAAAGTTCATTTAATTTGTGGAGTACGTTAATAAAACAAAAGAAAAATAAGTTAAACCCAAACATTTGTGATTGTTGAAGTCTAATATCATATAGGCCTTCTGGTAGTGTACTAACATGTGTCTAACATCATGGGTTATATTACATCGTTTACCCAGAGCCCCCCTTCCGTCCACTCTAAGTTACATATGCAAACATTGACTCCAATTTTCTATGCTTGAACCAAACGTTACTAAAACCAGTAGGCGATGAGACGTCAACCCTGCTACGGTATGATAAAGGTCACGTATGTTTACGTTCCAGTTTTTTTTTTTTGCCAACTTGGCAACATGTAGTTAGCCTCAAGTACAGCGATGACTAATGGCTAATGCCTACTATGGAACTACTGGTTCTGTTTTGTATCCTGATGTTTATGTAGCACTTGCTTAGCCCTTATCTAGGTGATTAGGTCAGGGATGCACTTATTTTATCTACCGAACTTGCAGTTTTTTTTACCTTCTCTTGTTGTAGGCACTATTTTTTGTAAGCCGCTTTGGATAAAAGCGTCTGCTAAATTAATGTAATGTAATGCAATGTAATGTGATGTACTATGGCTAAGGTGGCACGTACAGCCAGCAGTAGCCTACAATAGCCGACAAACGCCAATTAATAACTAACATAGAGTACCGGCTCTTTTTTAAGCTAAATATAGTCTACGTGGTGTCTCCTGTCTAATTTCACTTCAGCACCATCATTTTAAGTACTACTATTATATTCGAAAATTTGGTTAGCTAGTGAAGCTTATGATAGCCCGTAACAGGGTGCTTCTGGACGAATTAGACTTTCAATGTCTTCAGGTATGGTTGGGTAGGGTGATTAATTTTAAATTGCATGGGTGATAATTAGACTACACTATATTTCCCAACGTGCTCGTTTGATAAGATAATGCTAGAATGAAAGACAGCTCTGATTGAACGAGGCCTTCGCGAGCTTAGCCTATCGTGTGGGGAACTAAATCATAACATCATTCGTTCAGAGCCCTTTGTGTTTTGGTTTAAGCCATTGCACTGGTGGGCGTTATTTATAGCTTATCATTCTCACCTGGCCAACCTCAGCGACTACTCCTGAGCCGTCAATCCGTGGACGCTTGCACTCTGCCCCGACTGACTCCACCAAACACCCCGATGATTGCGCGTCAGGCTCCGGGTCTCCTCGTTTCATCCCTCGAACAGCTGCAGAAGCTCCGCCAGAGTTGGGATGCACTCCACCCATTGTGTCCAGCTCAGCCCGGTCCATTAAGGCCCGGGACACTGGCAGCATGATTGATGCTACGTCGGTCGACATTAACATTTAAAATCCTCCTTATGTGCCCTTTCTTATTTCTAAATTGGGAATATTTCTGATCCTATTCCTGGCAACACGCTCTCCCTCTACGTAGGCCTGCCTGTGATTTCTCTATGCAGGAAAGACTGTGTCTTATCAGGAGGACTTTACTAGGAATAGAATCGCGCTTTACGGCAATAAAGCTTTATTTGACTGCACCGTTCAAGTCTCAACACTTTGGTGTGAAGAAAACAAAAATACCGTTTGGAATCGTATCAAGTAACGTCAATAGAATGTAACAAATTGTCACTTTGTTTTTTGTGTACGATACCTGAACCCAACACTCGCAAACCTACAATATGTTATTTATTGGGCCTAAAACTTAAGACAATTTCAACCTTTTATAGCTTTATGGTTACTAACCTTTTACAGCTAGATTTACTATGCTAATAGGCCTAAGCTATTTCAGAGCAATAACAAAGCAATTAAACAAACACGGATCGAAATAACGTGTCATAAACATTACGCCCTCTGTTCGTTAACCCTTTACAACTGTACGAGAGCCAGAAACGTTTTACAAATGTAATATCAACATTCTACGGCAACCTCGATACAAAAATCCCTAAACATGTCTTCCCTATCGCTTTTCCTTTCAGCCCTATCAACGATACTTTTTTTTTACCACAGAGAAGAGGTTACTGAAAGTCAATCCTCGTCAAGGCTCCCTCCCCATGTTATTCCTCTTTATCTGCGTAAAATGATTTCCCAAAACAAAGGCAACGGGGCTTGCTGTATTTCCTTCCCTCTCTTCCCTATTTTTTTTGTCCGTATCCCGGTGTATATTCTTGCGGCGTGTGCGCTACAGAAAGGAAATTGTCTTCCCTCCCCCCTCTTCTCGTGTAGTCATTCCCCTTCCCTCCCTCGTTCCCCTCCGTTGTGCGCCCTCCTCCTATCTTCCGCTCGCCACTTAGAGCATACAGCCATGCAGCCTTCAAATAAGCGCAGTGTGCCGCAGTGCTTACACACGTTTCAATGGAGGCACTTAATAGGTTTTTTAACACGGAGGGCAGCTCAAGTTTTTTCCGTTGCACGTTCA
Organism: Galaxias olidus; assembly: GCA_026901105.3. Taxonomy (NCBI): domain Eukaryota; kingdom Metazoa; phylum Chordata; class Actinopteri; order Galaxiiformes; family Galaxiidae; genus Galaxias; species Galaxias olidus. Next base: position 72,078 of record JAPMUY010000172.1, on the reverse strand, counting down.
TATTGTCTATACACACATTTATTTTTTTACATATGTATACACACACACACACACGTATATATTTTTCCCTTTTTTGCATATCACCAAGGCAATTACAAAGAGGCACAACTTTATAGATTTTCTAAAAAGGTTAATGAAAAAGAATCGCTTGTCAAAAGGTCATGTTTTCTAAACGGATTACCTAATAGTTACACCAGTGCATTGAAGGTCTGTAGGGCTATGACTCATACTGTATGAAAAGCACTCTTCTGGCTCTGGAGCGGATAAAGCTTTGATGACACCCAGTGGCCATAAGTGTTAAAGTTCCAAACTATTCATAATTTATTCTTTCCTGCATATTATATGAACAATGTTTGGATTATTTAATAAGGTACTCGCACATTTACACTAAAACACCATGTTTAAAATAAATTCCTCTTTAAGGAAATCTAAAATAGATCTAAAAATAGCATATGCATGCAACTCCCCTGTGAAAATTTGGAATCCCATCTGGTCCTGTCAGAGTGTGAAAGCAAACAATCAGCTTGACACGTCAAATGGAATAGTGCAACTGTGTTGCTTCCTGCCATTAAAATGGTGGCTGCTGTTAGCCAGCGAGCTAGCATAGGAAACAGTAACACACCCTTGAAACAGAGCTTCCTTTGAGGATTTATTTTTTATTAGTGGTTAAACAGACGCCTTGGGGCCTTGAAAAGGGTGGAGACAAACAGTCAAAATAATTTAAAGCGGGAAACAGGACTTTTGCCAAGATGGAACTCCAAAATCAGTTTTCTTTCTTGATGAAAAGTGTAAGCTTATTGGTTCACCATCTTCTTCCTTCAAGACTTCAGTCTCTCAAACTGGGGGGGAAAAAAAACAGGAAGTGCATCGGACTTACTAAATAATTCAAAACATTCCTCATGACTAAACCATTTGTTGTATTGAATTATTGCCACAGGATCACATTTGGTCTCTGTGAAGAGACTAATGCATGGGCGTTTTATTTTATTTTCGTTACATTCTTTCAAGAGTTCACAATGAGGGTGTGGTGCTTAAATCACCACACACAGACGCCTCACTGTCATTGGCCGAAGCAACCTTCAACACACGGACCGTCCCGCGGAGAGCAGACTTCAGTGGAGCACATGAAGTAGATCTGTAGAGAGAGGGGGGTCAGGAAAGAGACACAAAAGAGAAGGAAGAGATTGGAGGATGGGGTAGAGTGTGTCAAGAGGACATACCAATAAAAACATATAGCTACTCATCATCTATTAACGGTGTTAAGTTGGGACAAACTGAATACTATTACACAAACTATTTAAAACGGCGAGTTAACGCAGTTCAAGTAAAATCAATTTAGCATTCCTGCCCCACTTTTGACCTGGAAAGGCAAAAAGCAATAAATATAATGCAAAAATGCCGGCGAGGATGTTCCTGGTTTCTGTTCTGTTTAATTCGCTACTGCGAAAGGGCAACCAAGCAGACCAGCCTGATCCAGTGTTGCGCCATATTAACTCTCCTGTCCCCACGGTTACTTGCCTCCTCCGCCAGGTCAGTGTTCTGATCGCTGTGGAGGAACTGGAAGGTGGAGATGACAAAGCGACGGGTCTGGCCCTGAGGATGGGGTGGAGGCGGGGGAGACGGGAGGGCAGACACTGGGTCTAGAGGGTTGGGACACCTGGTGGAAGAAGGAAAAGGTGTGGTTCATTTGGATGATAAACAAACCTGAAGGGCAGCAAAAAAATAAATAGCATTAAAATTTATTTCTATCAACCTTAAATGGTAGAACCTGGTTCGACCAGAATGGTTATAAACTAACTAGTATAAAATGCATCTTTATTTTATGATTCCTATTTGTTAGATAAAACAAATAAAATAATACATTTAAAATTAGAATTTTAAAACAAAAATAACTGCTGAGGAATCAATTTCACAATGTTCTCCTCACCCATTGTAAAGCAGCACCCAGGAAGTGAGCCCAGACCGGGGGTAGGCCACACAGAAGTGGACCAGCAGCAGAACTAAAGGGTCCGGAGGGTTAAGCAGACGAACCTCAAGGAATAGGGGTTTCCCCAGCAGCATCTGCAGGGGCGCGTGGTACTGAGGGTGGAAACTGTTGTACAGGGCGTCTGGGGGGAATACACAGGAAGTAGAAGGAGGGGGGTGGGTTGAGGGGGTTATAAAAAGGAAGTTGTAAAAAAATCTGAGAGATTGTCAAACTGCTTGAACTGAAGGGAAAAGGGCTCAGATCAATTGAACAATGAAAGACTGGTTCATGTTCTTTTATTTTATTCATATAAGATATTACTAAACAAAAAGCTGTCAATAAAAATGTCAAAAAAAACACATGACCCCATTGGGGGGGGGGGGGTAAATGACCGCTTACCTTTGGCAATCCTAAGCTGAACCCCAATCACCCCTTGAGCCTGAATGGCAGTTCCCAAAGTTGGGCTTTTGACCAGGTAGCCCTCACTTACTACAGAGCCTGGCATGTATCTACATTCCACAAACATTCTGGGAAGAAAGACAGACACAGGAAGTTGTGTCATTGGCTACCATTTAGCAAGCAACTCCACATTTTTTTTATTCATAGTTCTTTAAGGAAGTTAACCATGAAGCTGTTCATGCTACAATAAAAACAGTATAACAATTAAATCTAGTATTATTATTATAATATAGTATTTTGCGAAGAAGGAACAATTCGCCAAAAAGCAAATCAAGAACATGTTTTTAAGATGGATTTCAAAGTAGTCAGGCTTGGAGCGAGTGCCTCTGATCACGTGGAAGCTGGTTGCAGCTCTATATTGCATAGTAGCTAAACGCTGCTTCACCTTTTTTAAAATTTAACTCTGGGAACAGTCAACAGACCTGTTCTAGATACCTGAGGTGTCTAGAAGGTTCATACTGTATTAGCATGTCAGTAATGTATTTCGGCCCCAAATGATTTAGTGCAGGAGAGCAACAGTATTTTCGTTATCTAAGAATAGGTGTAATATGTTCAAATTTTTAGTTTTTTGTTAAAAGTCTGGCAGCAGCATTCTAAACAAACTGCAGTCATTTAAGCGTTTTGTTTTTTTCCCCCGGGAGAACACCATTATAGTAGTCTAGCCTACAGGTAATAAATGTAGAAATACAAGTATTGTTGGGGCATGAGTCCTCTGAGTCCATATCAACTCAATAATAAAAATAATAAAAAAAATCAGCTTACCGTTAAAATGTAGGTATGGTGGTGTCTTAGGAGAATGGTTGTGTACACTGACCTGACAAGGTAGTCTCTGGTGATGAAACTAGTATCTTGTTTCATCCCATCATACTCAAAGCGATAGTTCACCCATTTTCGATCTTTTGATGTTTTTCAACAGATACCAGTATTTTATTTTAAACATTGCTATTTGATTGCGAAATGTTAAATGCCGATAGATGCAAACGAGTTGAGAAAATAACTCCATTGCATCATTGAGTGTCCTTCCTGAATTTTGAAAAATACCGCCTTTTTCAGCCAAGGGCAGAGCATTTGCTGGTTCTAAGTTTGATTCGCGCAATCATCTATGGGCATTGTGGTGTACAATGAATTAACCATTTAAATGCTGGTGGTCAGAAAACTACGCGAATTTCACTTACATTGATCCTATGAACCGAACTTGTTATACTTACTTAATTTAGCCTAAACAACAACATATATTGTTCATAAATATATAAATCTGTGAAGTATTCCTTTAAAGCTAGTAGTGTAGCTGGATGGTGGTGTCCACTGACCTGACAGGGGAGTCTCTGGTGATGGTGCCATAGTTCTGGGTGATGGAATGGATGGTGTTGATGATCTCCACCATGTATACCACCACCTTACCCAGCTCCTAGTGGACAACAGCAAGCAGAGGCATCAAGCTATATTGTTTGTATCTATATACACACACACAATTTTACATTTAGTTAAGTTTAGTTATTTAAAAATAGTTTGTAGTAAATGAAATTCAAAGAGACTTTAATACAGGGATTTTACATTGGTTGACAACTTGCACCAAGTCCAATGTGTAGTTCTGATTGTTACACTTTTTCAAGATAAAAACTTCCTCAAACTGATCAAATGTGATAGCAATTGATATTGCATTTTGTTTCTTACATATCTCCGCGTTCCACAGCCATCGAGTGGAATCTTGAAGAGGGCGTGGTTGTCGGGGGTGATTTTTTGAGGGGTGCAGCTGGTATCACTGGCGGCAACCAGCGAGGTCAAGGATAGAGGAGGGTCAGTGAGGAAGGCCGGCACAGAGAATACAAAATGGCGGTCCAGAGTACATACTGAGAATACACAAAGAAAGAACACAGGTAAGGAAAAAAAATTTCACCACGACAGTAAAAGCTGACCGAAGTCACACTGTTTTGTTTGTTCGTATAATAAAATGGGTTTAGAGACAGGCAGTGCTCACCATCCATGGGGTAGTAGCAGACAGGGTCCATTTTGCTGTTCCAGCACCCCAGAGACAGGCACTGTTCCTGGGACAGAGGGCCAACTCCACAGGGGAGTCTTTCTTCACTGGGAAGGTCACACTCTTAAAAGAAAATTTCAAATGTCAAACAGTATGGGACCTATGCCAAATGTGAAGTACCAGATTAAATAAAAATACTAATAAATAATGAGTTTAACTGATTTCAAAACATTTAGACTAAGAAAAATGTACACCGTATCATCCTGCTGCAATTCTTTTCGCATTTATAATCATTATTGTGTAATACACACACACACACATACATATATACACATATATATATATACACACACATACATATATATACACACCGGGGTTTTTTTTTTTTTTTTAACTACAGCCTTTTCTGTAGCTGCTATTCTCTGTACCTGTAGTGTAGACGAGACTGGGAGGTGGAGTGGAGACCGGAACGGAAACTGGACAGGCTATCACGGCCTCTTCTCGCCGTCCACTGGCGGTCATGTAAATCACAGAAATGCGGTACTTATTATCCTGGAAAAGTATTGAAAAATAAAATGTAAATTGTTATGCAACACCACTGAAACACATAAGTATAATCGCATTTCAACCAAGGGCACCGCAGCCCAAAAAAAATATGTACTGCAATTTAATACAATTGGATGGAGGGGGTACCCAGCTGCTCAAAGCATTTTCAAATGGACAAGCATGTTTTTTTTTGGTGTAATAAGGTAGGATAGTTGCAACTTGCCTGGACAGTCATATGACAGGAATTATAAGGGAGATTCAGAGTGACTTTCCAGTCTTTTCCTTTTGTGACCGAATACCCACAATCCTCTGGGGCATCCTGGAGGTTAGTCTGACTGCCTTTCATGTCTGATGAACAGAAAAACAAGTCATTCAAGTGACAGAACTGCGAACGGGAAAAAAAGAGTCATAGGTCGTTTTTTTTTTTCTTCAGCCAAATTAATAACCAGATCTAATATGGCGAGGTTAGGAAGCTGAAGTAATGTAGCAACAACAGCCCAAAAACTGTTCCACACATTCCTACGAGACACCACCCACCCCCCCACCCCCTCTCTCTGGAACAACAAGAGCAGTCCTCTGAACCATGTTAGAATTCCACTCATGCAGTGATGATGACAACCACATGCACCTGAAACATATGCTACCCTTTTCCTCCCCTTTAAAAGCACACACACACACACACCTTTTACAACAATCGCAGCGACGGGACCAGGGGGTAGCTCCACGGTCATTCGTTGTAAATAGCAATAGACCACAAGCTTTGAGGGGGCAGGAGGGATAAGCGGAGCAGGGAGAGAGCTGGAGTGGTCCTGGACATGGCTCGTGAGAAGGTCAGCCGGACTAGGAGAGGTAGCGTTGGTGCTGGTAGGTGGAGCAGTGATGTGTGCAGAAAGTGTTGTAGGTGAAGGCTTATAGGGGCAATGGAGCTCCAGAGTCCTGTCCATTCCCAAGATCAAGTCCCTGTATTTTAGACCCAAGGACATGGTTGTTGGTGTCTGGGTGGGAGAGAGAGAGGGCTATTAATCTAATATTCTAGATCACCCACCCCTATTTTTTATTTAATTACGCAATTGATTGTTCTACACAACCAAATCAACAAGTCATTGCACAACAGAGAAACCCTGATTGAGCAGCCAACCCAATGTTGTTCTTTTTAAGATGCCCTTGATTATGTTAGGCCTAACCATGATTATAAAAGGCTTTACTTTGTAGTGGTGGTGTCATTGTGTCATCAGACTGAGTGTTATGATGTGTGAGATAGCGGTCTGTCCGTTTGTTGTTCGTTCTGTGTACTTAATTGACAACCAGTTGCTTGTTGCGTTTTGAGCGCTTTGTGAAAAGCGCTAAAAACTAAATACAATGAATTAATATTGCGGTGGTCATCCTCACCAGAGACTTGCTGTGGCAGGCAGGGAGAGGAGAGTGAAAGATCACCCCTGAGCCTGGGCTTGTCTGCAGCATGTACCTGCATACTGGTGACACACTAGCCAGGGGCAGCCAGGCACTCTGCTGGTCTGACAAAAGACACCCAATAACATTAAGGGTTACTGACTCAGTATAGGAACTGTAAACGAGCTATTCAGGAAACTATAAAAAACAACTATGACTGGAATTGCTTGACTAAGACATAACAGGGAGAGAGAGAAAAACCTGCAAGTTACTGCAAGACTTAAAACTAACCGGACAACATATAAAAGTTAAAATATAAAATAGAATAATGATTTGTTCATTACAAAATGTAAATGTAGCATTGATGTCAACTGTTGAGGTATCTGGCAACGCATGCGTTTTGAATATATCCTTTAAATGTACTTTAACGTATTTTCTTAAACAGATCACCAAAAGGGGCTATTCCATCAGAATCCTAACCCATGAGCCAAAAATTAAACCATGTGGTTGTTGTTTACACAGAGCCTAACACTGACCTTTCACCCATATAGAAAATCAGTAGAAAGAGGGCGGAGAGAGACCCCCCGCCCTTTCAATCTCAACTAACTGCACAGATTTGTAACATGGAAGTTTATATAGGGAGCAAAAGGACTCTCAAACCAAAAGGTCTAACCAAATCAAAAAGGTCCACATACAAACAAGGTTGGATCATGTTTTTTTTTTTTTTTAAAAACAAGACTTAAGCCTCTGAAGCATGAACGCTGGTCCACTGGAAAACAGTTTAATTACTTTGATTCAAATGATAATCAAATTTTTTTTAAATGCCTCTGTTGTTCAAATTCGAAACAAAATACAAGACTTGCAAATTTAAGAGTTTTTAAAAAAGAAACCTTGTTTACAAAAAAAAAAAAAAAAAAGAGCAAATAACCCTCACTGACCTCTGACCCGGATGGACTCTGGATGGGCAGCAGGTAGGAAGACCCTAAACCTCTCCGGCAGACACTGCAGTGAGGCCGACGGCCGGGAAGCGTGGCGAACCGGGCTGCTAGTCACCGGTCCCAACGGGGCTGGAGGCGCCGACGAACCCGAAGACGGTGAGGGATCTTGGGGCAAAGCCGGGTAGGGCGTTGGGAAGAAAGATGGATCGTGTGGACCATGGTGAGGAGGAGGAGGAGGAGGGGAGAGGTGTTGGCAGTTAGGAGGACAGGCGATTGGTCGAGAGGACGACGGTGGCATCCACTGATCCACGGGGAGAACAGGATCCTCATGGGACTCAGGAGAGCGCTGGCCTCCATCGAAGGGTTTTGTTTTCGGGGGCTGAAAACGGGTGATGAGACGTGGAGGCTGAGGAGAGGTTGTGGCAGTGTCTGGGACAGGGGTAGCTTGGGGGTAGTAGATTGGTAACTCCGGGGAATACAGATTTGGGTGGAAAACGGGACGGGGATATTGCTGATTGGCAATGTCCGGTCCCACGGTCGAGTGGTCTGGGGTCACGGGGTCAGGAGTGTGCACCGGCTTAGGTTCACCATCAGAAAAAAGAGGGTGAGGAGGAGGGAGGACTGGACAGGAGAGAATATATTCCTGTTTGTGTAAAAACAAGGAGAGTAGAGTGTGTCCATCCTGGAAAGAGCAGAAAGTTATATAATAAATAAAAAAATAATAATAGCCAGGATATACCTGAATAAATGAGCCTTATTATTATTATTATTATTATTATTAATAATAATAAATAAAAAAATAATAATAGCCAGGATATACCTGAATAAATGAGCCTATTTAATAAATAACAGTTGACCAACTATAAAGACATTGTTGAGAAGGGTCATACAATATTGACCAACAATCTCAAATGTAATCAGTACCTGAACTCAACTTATATTGACCAACTATCTTAAATGTAATCGATTACCTGAAGGTTAATTATAAAGATATTGACCAACTTACTTCTGTGGTAACACAGGAGGCCGTGTAGGGAATAAAGAAGATTATGTCGTCAGACTTGGAGTGGACGCGGTGCGCGCAGTCAGCTGCTACAAAGGCAGCCCATGCCCCGTTAACTGTAGAGACACACACAGAGAGAGAAACCTTGGTTAGTACATGGCTTCCACAGCGCCGTTGCATGCAGACTTAAGTACAGTGCAGCTCATATTAGTTTGCTTTTCTTATTGTTAATGTTTATCATCGTAACAAATTACAATTTTATGACGTGCCATTTCAACAGGGCACTGCTGCACCGAGACATAGTAAGTCAACCCTATATAAATTAAAAAAAAAAAAAAATTTGCAGGTGCAGCAAATCACGTATGGAAAAACACAGTGCAATATCAGAAAAGTTGTAAATAGGTAAAACGCCATAAAATTGTGTACTATTAACCTTAATAACATTAAAACAAATAATTTTGTTCAAATTTCCACACAAATAAATCGATATCTACACATCTAAGAACAACTAAAAGGTCCTCAGAAAAAGACTCATTAAGTGTATAGTAGAAACCCAGCGTTACCCATTACGCCCACTGTTGCCATGACCTCCTCCTCACGGATCTGTGAATGAATCACCATGCCGACAGGGGAGCAGAGGCCTGTGGGGGAGGGTACTGAGAACGCGATGGGTGGAGGGACCGGCTGGACAGGGCAGGAGAGCTTCATCGGTCGTCCCAGCCACAGCAGGGGCAAAACATAACTGCCATTCTAACAGAGAAAGAGCACAGACAGAGACAGCGCGAGAGAGCACAGGCACAGATGGAGAGAGCACAGGCACAGATGGAGAGAGCACAGGCACAGAGAGCGAGCACAGGCACAGAGAGCGAGCACAGGCTCAGAGAGCGAGCACAGGCACAGAGAGCGAGCACAGGCACAGAGAGCGAGCACGGACAGAGAAAAAGCGAGAGCACACAGATAGAGCACAGACAGAAAGAGAGAGCAGAGAGACAGAGAGAGAGAGAGAGAGAGAGAGAACACATAGAGAGCAGGAGAGTTGCTGTAATATGAAATGATATCGGCTTTTCACATCGTCAAAACTCAAAAAATGATGCGTAACGTACTGCCCTCAGTTACCTCCAAACGCAGCACCTCATAAGTGTCCCATCATGCATTACTGTATTTACTCTAAAAGACTACTCATCCATAGAGCACAGCGCAGTAGCTTAGTGTCACGAGAGTTCATAAGCTTACACAAGGCCAACATTTTCTAAGACGTGTACTTTTATGATGTTGTACCCTACCTCCTTGGTCACGTAGCAGCCATCGTAAGGAGCACTCATCACCCAAGCTCCCACCAAAGTCTTCAAGGAGAAGCCACATCTGGGAGGAAGCTGGAACACGGAAATGGGGAAACCATCCTCTGAAAAGAATGTAATTGAACATTTGATGACAATTATTACATTTTTGGGGGACATTTTTAAAAGAGGGATCCAAATTGAGATAAGAATATTTTTTATAAAAAGGTCCTTTTACACAATAAAAAAAACACTTGTGAAATAACATGTACACCTTTGTAAAACAATAAATTAAGAAAAAAGAAAAGAAATAAAAACAGTAAAATGATTTTCTTAACCGGTTTCTTGATACCCAGCCAAAATTCAGAAGTAAGACAAGAAAAGGTTTATAGACTAGATGGCAGAGAAGTTACATTTGTACTAAAATGTATGAGTAACAAGCAAGATTGCCCTCACCTCTCTCCACCAGCAGGTGGGTGTACCCTCTTCCTGTGGCTGTTAGCTGCATGATGTGTCTGTCGCATTGCAGCAAAGGCCTCATTGCCAGCCACTGTCTGGTTCTCCGTGTGGAGTTGAAAGACTTATAGTGCACAGCCCCTTGGAATACATGGCCATCAAAACCTTTTGGGACACAACATTGTTGTTGGAAACTGTACCGTTTTGATACAATAATTAAGTGTTAGATGGGCTGATGATGGTTAAAGTACTGCAGTTATTCCGCTTTAACATTGCTGTCAAATTAACGCTCGTATACATGATCAACATTTACCTTGGAAATCAGCTTGAAAGCCATCATTCACACTGCGAGATATTCTCTGCACATTGATTGGCCTAGAATGTATGCCACTAGGATGGTGCAAATCTATGGTCTTCGGTGTCAACGTGTCCATATTCTGACCTGGTTCAGAAATGATATGATGGGAACTTGACTTTAAAGCTGAGACTGGAACAATAAATGTTTTTGCTGAACTTAGTTTGTCAATTTCAGGTGGAGGAACGCCACGAAGGATCACCCGTCTTCCAAGAAACACAGGTGTTGCCTTTCCACTTTGTTTTGGTTGATGGATCCTATCCCTTTCCCACCTATACGACGCGCTTTCGTTATTCACAGAAAAACCACCGCCCTCTTTTATCTTACCAGTGCCAACTGAGACACAAATTCTGAAATGTAGAAGTACAGATAGGCATAAAAACAAAAACACTACTCTTTCGTTCTGACCGTGACACGACATGACCAGATTTACGATTAACCAGGCATGCGTAAGAGGTATGGTCTAGTCATTATCTAGAATTATCAGCAGAGTTGACAATTAAGGCTAATTGGTAGGCCAATGAAAATGTAGGCCTACTATTTAAGAGCTTACCGAAGGCGAACTTGATGGAACTACTTGGCAGATAACTGAATTACTGAATATATATACATATAAGTTTAAATACCTAATATTTAAGTTACTGCCAACTTAGTTTTATTAATTCTTTCTAAAATAACTCATATTTAAATGTAATACAATTCAATACACACATGTTGCATGCAACATCCATATAAAGGTTGGATAAAAATCACTAAATGAAAGGAAATAACAAAACACAACCAGAAGAAAATTACAAATGTTCGGTTATTTTTGTGGTTGCGTGCTGTTTGTTGTATTTTGACTCTAAATCTATTTAAGTCAGCACATGTGTTAATGTGTATTGCATTGCAAGTTATTGGTACTAAATGTCAATACGAACAGTAAGAACAGGCAAGATGACCACTGCAGTTCCTGATTGGAGAAAGCAGCGTATTTTTAAACATGTCTAAGGTTTATCAGTTTTGTTTTTTTAAACATCTAACACACATATGTGGTTGGTTGGTATTGTTTATGTTGCTGTGATTTTGATTATATTGTTTATTGAACTTTTGTTGTTGTGATCAAAACCTATGGTGTTGTCTTAAACATTACTCATTCGTAAGGGCAAACACATTAATAGTGGGGTGATTAAGGTTTTATTCAAATTTTAACAGTTTGTGTTCAGGAATTGGGTGAGAGAGTGTTTTGTTTTTGCAGTGGGATCCAGTAAAATGCTAGGATAAAGGATTTGTTGAGGACAGGAAAACGCCACCTAATTTTCTCTGGACCGGGGGCTAGAAAATAAAAACTGTGTTAATTAAAACAAACAGAAATATTATCAGTATATAAGTAATGACAGAAAGAGATGTTTGTTAAAAACCCTTTTTATAGTAATAACTGCTATTGGCTAGTTTTCTTTATGGCTCTAAGTTTCCATAAACATGATAAGAATGTCAATTTTAAGAGAAAAAAACCCAAAAACATTATTTTTCTTATCCATTGTTCCACCGTTTTCTGAAGGGAGAATTAAACACAGTTGAGTCAGGACGGGTTTATGGGTGGTACCAACGTTGCAGCTGACAGGAAGGAATAAATGCACAACCCATTCACTGAGGACAAAGGGGTCAGGGGTCAAGTATCTTCCAGAGGTCAAACAGTCCTTCTTTCAGGTCACAAAATGCCCATCTTGACCTCAGCTAATTTCCGAAGTACAATTCACAAAGTGACATATACCAGAAGTTTGCAATTAGGTTGTTACCTATTGTGGACTGCTCGGTCTGTTTTGGGCTTTCTGCACAAGATCTGATCAATTGCAGCGCCCCTTACAGACAGCTCTGGGGGTACACAGGGCAACAAAGTGTGACTATAGGTCCAGCATCGCGAGACTATAGCTCTGCTGGGGGTAACTGGATCACACACGCTGCCTCCATTGCTAGGAGAAATTCGGAGTCCTGTAAAAAAATATAAATCATAATTTGTACTTTTTAAGGATCACATCTTATAGATACAGTAAGGTCTACATGACTGGGAAACGGTTAGATACTGTTAAAATAGTTAATAAAGTCATTTAAGTCAATAAATCATGATTATATTTCATTTTAATTTAATTTAATTCCCCGTAATTGCAGTATACTGCTGTGTGCAGAAAACCAGTTAGGCCTATGTAAAAAACACAAAAAACCGGTTACCGGTTATCAAGGTTACTTATTTGTTAAAAGCACATATCTGAGACCTGTTTTTTTTAACGCTCAACCAATCGAGTGAGAGAAAAGAGGGAGACGCAATTGCTCAATTACCACGGTCTGGGGACCTCCGTAGAGGTTTTCACAGAATGCTAGACCACATGGCTCCATTCTGAAAAGCTAAAATATTACTAAACTAGCTTGATAAAGAAAATAAAAGAATTCACGCACCATTAGGAAGAGAAAGAGGATTTGGGGAAAGCCAGTGCAGGTACACACAAAAAATAACAACGAGAAGAGATGAGAGCAGTATTTTTAGAAACATGATGCAGGCTATCACTATGTCGTTGAGCACTTTCCTCAACAAATATGGTTTGCTTCATGACCTATTCACAAAAATTATTCTGGCATATTTTGAAAATAAAATTGCACAATGCCTTCACTGTTCCAAGTCCTCAGGAACTTCTAAATATATTACAATGGTATTGCAAAAATCATGACTATAATTGTGTTAGGAGTCGTCCAATGAACCAAGACGTCTAGCCAGGAGCTACATCTGAATTCCACATGGCAGCTCATTACAGTAATAAGCTGACTATGGCCTCTTCCGCTCACTCACAGTTTACATTAAGATGGAACAGTTTACAGTAGGCCTATGTGTCCTCGTCTGCACCATACGCCCACTAGGCTATACATCGTTCCACAAGAAAATGGATGTCCTAATCATTTCTACAATGGAAGGGTTTCCATGGTGACCCCTCCATTGATCTGGTTCTGATGAATAACCTTTTTAGGGGTCTTCGCATCTACACTTTTCAATTATTATTAGTATGTATTAAGGACATTGGGCACATTCACACATATAGGCTATATGCCGAAACTGTATTTAGTACACACACACACACACACACACACACACACACACACACACACACACACAAAACTATATTGCCCTGCTGAAGTCAAGAGAATTGCGCTACACTGTTTCCAAAACAAGACCCTGTAGTGTTGTCACAACATTACGCATGGCATGGGCTGTTTAATCAGAACTCCTTGATCTTCCTGCACTGTTTGGATTGAGCCAAACGTTCGACATTTTGATCTAAACGTAAAGTGAGAGGAGGATATGGGTGGGGTTTGGGAAAGGAAGGGGCTGGAAAGGGGAAAAAAGGGTGATGTGGTACGCTATGAATTCGAAGCTGGGTGGGTCTACAGTTTTTCAGATAACCAAAAAACTTGCGTAGAAGTCGAAGAGTTACAGGTAATACTTGCTTATATTGTTTACATGTCTGTTGGTATGCATTGTTTTTATATTTTTAAATAGCGTATTGTAATTTTTGTTTTACATAATTTAACGGTAGTTGATTTAACTTTTAACAGCATAGATGTGAGCGTCGCATTGAAAATATATAGTTCCCACACTTTCCTGGCGCAAAACGTTAAATCCTCTTTGAATGCAACAAGTAATGCATACATTTGGAACGGAAAACAGCCTCTCTTTTTTTCATAATTTAATCATCAACATGTTAATTTTCTTCTTGCCGTCTTATTATCGACCTCTTTTGATAGTAGATTGTACGGCCTCTCAGGCCATGTAGCGGAATTGCAGAACCCATAGCAAATTGATCCAACAACTAAACGACACCTATAGGATATATTTATATTAATAGATTCGCCCACATCTCAGTCTAGATTAATGTGGTGCTAAAATTTTTTAGTAATGAGGCTTAAAACTGTTTATAGGACCATCGCCAATAAGCTTGGGGTTAAATTCTTAAATTTAAAACTCGACTACTGCTTCATAAAACTATTGAAAGTCCCCGTTCCCTGCCAGGAGAAGCGTCCAGGGGACTCCTCAGTGGGAGTGCGTGGGGGTGTGTTTGAGACCAGCTGGGCTAAATGCACTTTTAAGAAAATGGTGCGTGTGACTCAGGCGACAAGTTTGGACTTGCAGCTATCTGGCTATTTTTCGCTTTTATATATCTTTTCTTTCAGACTTTTGTAGGCAGCTGTTGGTAACATACTTTGTTGGCCTTATATCCACTTGGTTTTAGGCTCATATAGCTCTTACAGAATGTATGAGAAAGTAAATACTGCACACATTCATACCCCCCTATGATCTTGTTTCAGTTGAGCCACTATGTTGATCCTGGCTGGAATCATCGTGCTACATGTCACCTCCATCATCCTGTTGCTGGTAGCCACCATTGATAATGTAAGTCGGCCTGCTTCCTTTTTACAGTGAAAACTCCACTGTTAGCCCAAAAACTACTTGATCTTGCTTGCGTTGGTTGCTTTTTTAATTGCAAATACATTTTTACTGCAATTGCAATAAAATATGATAATTTATATATCATAAACTTATATAAAACAGAAACCTTGCACTAATCTTTTGATTATATTTGAATTTAAACTGTATTTTCTTCACAGGCTTGGTGGCAGACAGAAAAGGTGTCAACGGATGTGTGGGGCAGGTGGGAGTTGACAGGCTCTTCCTGGCATTACCATAGCCTGATAAATGTCCCTGAGAGTAAGCTCATTACTTTGTATTTACCTCGTTTATAGGTTAGTTGTGGGACTACCTCATGAAATTCTTGTTTTGTTAGTGTTTGTTGATTTATATATTTATCAATTTATTTTGCTCGATCTTACGGTCCAACAAATATCTTGATTTACACCAATAAGCGCCATTCTCATCTTATTCAGTCTAAATAGGTGATCATATTTGTATTGTACATTTAAATTAAGCTTAAAGTAAATCACTGCTTTTCCTTAGTTCACTATGGACTTTATTTTCTCATTCAAAGGTTTCAAGGTTATTAAATATGGAGTCAGTCAGAAGCAGCTTATGGAGGACACCGAGTGTCAAGTGAAATAGTAATATAGTGGTTCCTTCCCTTATTATTAATTCGAATTTTAAAAGACACATTTAAAAAGCAGTTTATAAAGTCATGTTTAAATGGGTGAATTTAAAATTGAATTTACAAAAAGTTTATTTAATATTTTTGGATTAATGTTAAACTACTAACAAAGTGTTTTATTAATTGTTTTTTAAATAGATTCATTCAATATTTCATTAACAAATCAAAACATATATGCTTTTCAAACGTATGCATTAATAAATCCAACTTCAAATTCCTTTAACAAACAACATTAACTAACACACATTGAAAAGCGCATTGCTTTTCGACGTCTCATTCCCTTTCCATTTAACAACTCCTTTTATTTTTAGATGACCCATCCTAGATGAAACAAGAACTCTCATTGGCTCTTGAGTTATGACACACCCCCAAGACATAAAGCGCAAACTGGGTTCCTCCACGGATTTTAATATAGTTTACAACTATGGTAGCTAACGGTAGCTATGTCAGTGCCGAATATTCTGCTACATGTTAAGGGAGCATGCTAACATAATGGTCCCGATTCGTTGCTCTAGCTACCTAGCTAACGTCATTCGCTTTAGTTTGAGTGAAGTCTTCCAGGTCAAATGACATGACATTTAGTAAGTTTGTTAGTTAGCTAGTTAGTTAGTTTAGTTGGTTCGTTAGCTAGTTAGTTTGTTTAGTTAGTAGGCAGTTGCAAGCCTCACGTGTTGGAAATAAAAAAAAACGTACCATAGTTATGCACTCCAGAAAAATGGTTGCGGTCAGGGACGAAACTGCACCATTTTTACGTTAGCAAGCAAAGCAACCAATCTAAATTGTTTAAAATACTAAAAGCTAAAGCAAACAATATATTCTATACAGTACTAGCTAACAATGACAAACACCGCATTTTATTAAAAATGACTAAATACTTGTATACGCATGTGTATACACAACTAATACATTGTTTGAAAGGTAAAGGGAAAGACCGCAAATTAACTTCGTCGGTTGAAATCTATCAGAAAAAGGATAAAGTTAACCCAGGAGAAAACTATCCTAGGTCGGTTTTGTGTTATACTCAATCGCTTGTGGGCATTTAAAACTGATCTAAGATCGGTGGCATTTTAGCTCTTTGTGATATGGGGTTGTAGTTTTTACGACAAGACTCTGTACGTACACAGGCTTGTACCCTAAACATTTTTACGATTAATATATATATTTTTTTTTACGAATCGGGACCGGAGGGGAGGGAGGTTGCACAGAGTAGCCCAGGAAATGGGTTCTGGAGATGGGTCTGGTGGTCCGTGCTCACGTTAGCAAGCTCCCTGAACATGTTGGGAATACTCGGCCCTGACATGGCTACCGTTAGCTACCAGACCAGTACAGTTGTAAGCTACATTAAAATCCGTGGAGGAACCCAAGTTGCGCTTTTTGTCTTGGGGGTGTGTCATACAGAACTCAAGAGCCAATGAGAGTTCTTGTTTCATCTTGGGTCATCTATTGCAGTGTAACTAAAAATAAAAGGAGTTGTTAAATGGAAAGGGAATGAGACGTCGACAAGCAACGCGCTTTTAAATGTGTGTTTGTTAATGTTGTTTGTTAAATTGATTTGAAGTTGGATATATTAATGCATACGTTTGAAAAGCATATAAATGTTTTGATCTGTTAATGAAATATTGAATGAATCTATTTAAAAAACAATTAATAAAATACTTTACTAGTTTTATTAATACATTAATCATAAAATATTTAATAAACTTTTTGTAAATTCGATTATAAATTCACCCATTTAAACATGACTTTATAAACTTCTTTTTAAATGTGTATTTTAAAATTCGAATTAATAATAAGGGAAGGAACCACTATATTACTTTTTCACTTGACACTGCGTCCTCCATAGCAGCTTAGCATAATGCATAGATGTATAGACTTCCTTTGCTGCAACACAGTTATACTGTTCTCTCTGTCTCCCCCTACAGACTTTATCCAGGTAGTGCAGGCCACCACGGTGCTGTCATGTATTTTTGCCATCCTGTCTCTGTTTGTCTTTGTGGCTCAGCTCTTCACGCTGGGGAAAGGCCACAGATTCACCTTCTCTGGAGTTCTTCAGCTCATCTCCTGTGAGTACACATGAGACAATCCAAAATCTCACAACCCATCAGTGCAGTATATACAGTATATATTGTAATTTTCCTATCAAATATGAACCACCTGATTCGGAGACAGTAGATTCAGTAGATTGTAAATTCAGTAGACACATCTAATGGTGCTGAGAACAGTTGTGCTGAGTAATCACAATGACCTTTTAGAAATACATTCTTAACACAATTTGTAAGTTGTTTGTTCATAAATCTTCCTAAAACATGCATTTTTGGAAGTAAAAGGTTTTAACCCAATTTGAATCAAATATTCCATTGAAAAAATGGAGCTGGCATGCTGAAGCTAAAAAGGTTTACATTTTGAAAAGAGGGCTCGTGGAAAAAGGAAATTTGTTATTTTTATGTTTTAATGCTTTGCAGGGAGCAGACAAACAACTAATCACTTTCAGTTTTTGGCATTTAGCTATTACCAGTTAATATTTGTCTTCTTCCTCCGATGCTTTTAAAAAATAAAAAGAACTAACTTTGAGTGCGGACACATCTCCCTTTTTAGAAAAGAATATTTATCTACCTATATCTGCTCTTTTGAATATCATGAAACTGTGTGCTGTAAACTTAATCCTGTTTACATAATACCTTATAGTAATACCTTTCAACATTCTTTTTGTCACTTCTTCCAGGCCTGTGCATCACGATTGCTGCCTCCATCTATACGGCAGAGTTCCATACACAGGACACGGAGGGCGGATACGGACACTCCTTCATCCTGGCCTGGATTTCCTTCGTCATCACACTCATCCTCGGCATAACCTACGTCATTCTACGAAAGAAAAGCGATTAGAAGGAAAATGGGAGTGACGAAGGGATAAGTAAATGGAGGAATTGGTTGGGTTTGAATTTGACGAAAATGCAACCATTCTTCCCTTTAGTTTTTTTGTATTTTTCTCTTTGATCTGATTTATAGTTATTTTTTTTGCTTGCATGGTCAAAGAAAAATGAAGTGGAAACGAAGGAATTATAGATAGTTAGAACGAAAAAGTGTGGGAGTGGGGGGTTAGAGGAAGCTGCATTTTACATTGATGCATTCAATTGGGAAGCGATGGAGGGATGGAAAGAGCGAAACATTGAATGGAGGGGAAGACGGTGACTAAATAGAATACAGCTCACATTCAGAAGGAGAAGTGGCTGCGAGGATGGGGATAATGGGGTGGGGGATTAGGGTGAAAAAAATAGGAGCCACAAAATGTTTTTTGGCTTATGACACCCTCCAGTAAATAATGGTTTACATGATCATACAAATAATTACCAGTGAAGATCTGGAAACCTATATAAAAAGTAAAATAAAATAAAAAGATTTCTGAGAGAATGGGAGCAGAATGCTGGGTTCAGTGCTTATAAACATATCTTATGAAGACAGGATTTCACAGCATGTTGTGCCTTATCATACTAACTGCAGCAAGGATGTATCCAAATTATTGTTACCTCTTGTCAGAAGTGTGAACTTCCTGTCCAATATGCAAAACGGATAAAAAAAAAAGCAGATTTTATTTGGCAAACTAAAGTCTTGGCAGATGGGTGCTGCCCTTCCAATGCAGGCAAACAGAACAAAAAACTATGAAATTGTATAAACCCTGTTCTGCATCTAGTCATCAAAAACAGTCAGGTAAGATGATGGGACAGTTATTCAGACAGATTTGAACAAAATCTAATGCGAGAAAAAAAAGGAAATACTGTATTATGCAATGTATCAACAACTATGAATAGCGTAACACAATGCAAAATACCAGAATTGTTTTAATGACACTCAACCCAAAATGAGAAATCAAAGGGCTCTGTGTAACTTTGTTTTTTGCTCAGACATTCGCTCAATGCAGACGCTGTAAATGTCTGGGTACATATACCCCTAAATGATTAACTAAACGAAATGTTGACAAACTACAATATTCCTGCTGCATTACTTGAACCAATAGGAGGAAAGCCTTAATTTACAGTTAAATAGAAATGTTAATCCATTTGTATTATTTACAGTTAAGTATATTGTAACCATTTTTAACATTTATTTTTTTATTATCAGTGTACATTGTAACCATTTCATTTTGTTAACCGTTTTATTTGACTGAATTCCCAAAAATGTTTGTTTGGTTCTGTGTTTTTATGTGGCTGCTATCATATCAAAGTACATGTAATTTGTACTACAGTGAATTTTAAGGAATCCAGGGACGGGACAGTGGTGTGTCATGTCATGATGTAACCACATCACAATGCAGTAGACCATTTTGTACTTACAGTGCAACATTCGCCATTTTGTTTATTAACAAATAAAACATTTTAAAAAGAAGCAAATTTACATTTCATTATATCTTTGATAATATTTCATTGATCAACAGTGTTTTAATTAAATAAAAAATAGACACTTCTGCAAGATATAACTAAATCCAGTGACCATTAACAAGCTTGGTATGGTACGTGACACAACACACCCACGATTGGTACAATTATTTTCTTCCACGTGTATAGAAACATTGGCGGAGGGAGAGAATTTCGCAACTGCAGTTCCGAATGCTTGAGTCCCGAGACTTTCCAACAGACCGGAATGTTCCATTATATGTCATTCCCAGATGGGCTGTGAGAGAGTAGAACTGGGCAGTACTAAATCCCCTGTCCTGAGGGGGTGATCCGCTCCTGAACCACCAAATGCAAAAGGTGGTTCTGCTCGGCAGAGAGAAGAGGCCTGGTGACGGGGCAAACAAATTAGAAAAAAGACGCAGGACGAGACTTGATAAGAAAACTTGAAGCAAAGAGCAATGGTGGAAAACTCAACTCAGTTGCTGGCTACAGTATTGCAAAGGGCAATGGTGGAAAACAAAACTCAGTTGCTGGCTACATTATTGCATTAATAAAATAAAGGGCTTTGGAGCTCTAACTCACCATAGCTCAGTTTGAAGAGCCTTGAGGGATTCAGTGTCTTTCTCTTGGCAAGCCATCTGCAATACAGATTTTCAGTTAGCTAGCTAAACATGGCAAGTACAACACTGAGTAAAAATAAACAGATCACATGGACACAGATCTCCTTGGATGAATATTATGCTTTTAGGACTTTGGCCATAGTCTCTCAAAGACAATTGCAGTCTGGTCACAGGCAATAAATGACCAACTACTGAAATCAATCTTAGCCGTTTGATACTGACCCACTTAGGGCAAAAAAATCTATACCCCCCAATTCACACGATCGGAGCTAAAATTGAGCCAGTATTTGAAAAGGATGTTTTCGTTTTAACATATTTAAATAAAATGTAAGAACCACAACAGTAGCATTCTCAGTGCATATAAATATGAAAGACAGTGTATAGTATAGTAAGTAATTAATGAATGATCCACTCACCACCACTGACTGGAGGAGAAGAAATACGTTCTCAGGCAGGAAGGTTACTGGAAGAAACGAGAAGGGAGGATACACACATAAATAAACAGGAGGATTAAAAAACAAACAAGAATGTCTCATAAACCAACACTTAAATGTGTTTGAAAAAGCGTGTGCCAGATTTTAAGAAGTTGATGTAGGCGGCTGAAGCCGGCAACCATACTACAGCACACTAAGAAAGACAGAGAACATTGATACCCTGACTGTGGGGGTCGAAGCACTCCCAGGCATATCTCTCCAGCGTCTGGGCATGCTCTGGTAACAGCTTCTGGGGTGGAGGCTGGAAAGACACACACATACGGTTATGTTTACAGAACTAAACATACATACATAACAGATTATCCAGATTATTCATGTGTTAATGAATGGCCTCATGTGGAGGCTGCAAGACCAGATCTGATAACAGCAGAGCACAGTTAGCAACATGAGTTAGCAACATTTTGGCTTTAATATTTGATCATGGTAACAAGAGGACACTACAATATTCGTTCATTCTTTTTAGATGAATAACGTCAAAATACACGCTCTATCAAGAAGTCTCAATGAGTCTCCACTAAACTCTGCACGACTTTTCCAATCTAGAAAGAATTAGGCTTGTCAGTTTAAAACCAACTGAAACATCAACAGTGAATTAGCTGTATTCACCTCAAGAAGCATTAGCAGTAGGACTCTGGAGATTTCACACTTGGCCACGATGTCAAGAAACGCACCTGGGGTGAGAAAGAGAGTGAGACAGTAATGAGTACCTCCATTCACAAAGTGTCCCACGATGTAGGAAATTATGCACTACCGCTAGGTTTTAACCCGTGTACAGATAAAAAAAAATACTTCAAAAACACTGTGTCTTCCATCTTCCATAGATTTCCCATTACCAACTAAAGTTGTTTGGCGTACACTTACGAATAGTTAATTTTGCTTTGAACCTTGAGGTATCTCCATGATAATAAAACAAGGCTGAAAAAAGTTTCACCGTTAAGATTAAAGACAAATGTTGGACCAGTCCATTAGGGGCTTACCGACAGGGGTGTTTGTGCCAGGTAGCTGTAGCCCCCTCTCCTGACACATCAACTGCATTTCAGTTAGCACAGTCAGTGCACCGTCATAGTCTCCTGCAATACACATTTAAAAACATGTCAAATAATATACTTATCTGTTACCAATGCACAATCTTGTAGGTACGGAGCACTGTTCAGCAGCAGTTGGCCCAATTCAGCTCTCTCACTCAAACACAAACACATGCACACCCAACACCTCTGCTGGGGACACAAAGTGGACAAATTGAACTCACGAGTGAGAATTTTGCAGGTGGCAATCCCTCCCATGGACAGCAGAGCCTCGATGGGCGTTTGGGACTGCAGCTCTGCAGCTCTCTGGTAGTGGACTATGGCTTCGCCGGGTCGGTTCATCTCCTGTAGGGTGAAGAAGGGATAGTGGAAAAGGAAAAAGAAAAGGGAAGAAAAAAAAAGGGGGGGGGGGGTCAGAGAGAGATAATTATACAGAGATTTAAGATGGAGAAAATAAAATAAGACCGCAAATCAACCTTTCCAGACAGGCTCAAATAGAAAAACGTAAAACCACTCAAATATATCTGCTTTGAATGCTCTGAAGTTTGATCCAGTACCTTGAGAGCGTTGCCAAGTTCCAAAGACAAGCTGGCTGCCATGACTGGCTGGTTCATCTCGATGTACACCTGAAAACCAGCAGTGATAAAAAAAACACATCTTTATTGCTACCTTCTAAGGAAGAATCTAGGGGAAAGGGGAACAGGGTGGAAAAGTAGCCAGATGTTTGACTGAACTCCAGCCACTATTTGAGCTTAATCAGAGGACTTTTTTTGCCGTTCTTTCAGTATCTCTTATAACTTCCTTTGGGGTCTTGCAGTTAGTTTTATACATAATACATTGAACTCCAACAAGCACGTAATTGATCCTTCTCTCAATTACTGAACCTCTGAGAAGTAACTCTCACCAGGAAAGGGGTGTAAAAGGATGAGTAAAGGTAGGCCTTATGGCAGTCAACACACTTAAGGCTAAGTAGGTTGCTATGTGTTACATGTTAATTTAAATGTATTTCCTTTAGAAAATAGGCCAGTACTGCATAATTACAATTATATTTAAAATTAAAATTAGTAGTGACCTTGATGGCAAAGCTGTAGCAGTTGAGTGCGGCCTGCAGGTGCTCGTCAAAGCCTGGGGCTTGCAGTGCCCTGTTCTCCTTCTCTGAAGAGAGGAAAAGGCGGGCAGCATCAGTCAATGCCAGGGCCTCACCCGGAGCATTGAACAGAGTCTGCTCACACCTGATCAACCCAAAACAATAAATACGAGAGGTTGAGACAAAGACAAACAAGGGTCATTATGAACAACAAAAATACTTTAGTTATACAATTGAATGTATCCTTTGTCTTACAAGAGGTTCAATTACTTTAATGTAAGCCTGCTTTTAAGTCAGTTGTCCTTATATCATACGCCACGGTTCAGAACCATTATTATAAACTATTATGTTTGTTCCCTATGAAATTACAATTCCTTCAAGGGCATACATATATTTATGTTTTGGGTAAGTGTAGGTCACTTGTGGTTTAGAGAGGTATATTGCGACTGGATTGTCAACATGTTTAATAGTCACTTGCCGTGCCATAGCCAGGTTACAGAAGGCTGCATACTGAAGACAATCCTGCTGCTTCAGCTCTTTTGCCAGTTGACCTGAAACAGAGAAAAAAATGGGTTATATGACAAAAAAAAGTAACTTCGTAAAGTAATTTGCACTAACTTGCAATGGCAACTGCCTGATCCACAGTGTATTAAGACATGTCCTCATGTTGGGCTTCTATTTCATTGCACTACTATGTTGTTACAGCAAGAGATTAGTCCACAAAAATAGCTACTTATTAGCACCTACCAAACTGTTCACTTGCTTCTGCTACATTGGGCTTCCGAAGAAAACGTCTGTAAAAAATTAAAGAAGCAAAACTAAACATAAACTCATAATTTTATTGAAATAGCTTTGACTAGATAAAATCGTGTTAGTGGTGTCGTACTCTGTAGTGCTAGTACCAGTTTGACGGCTAAGAAGACAACTTGCTAGCAACAGTTCGCAACTGTCTAAAGCTTCATAAATTGTCACAAAATATTGATAATATTATTACGCCCATCACTAAAGTAAGAATCGAGGGTTAGCTATTTTTACGTTCCAATGTTAGTTTGCAAGCTATTTTAACGCAAGCAAAATCTTGGTTAAGACGACCCTTCATTTCTTGTAATGTAACGTCAAATAGAACTTCGAAATTCGTGCTGAAAAACCATTTTCAGCTAGAGAAACAAAATATGTAATTAACCAAATTCATAGAAACTGTTGTAAGTCTTACTTTTTCAATTTATTTGATACAGCACGGTATCTCATCAGAAAGTCGCCCTCCGCAGCCATGTTCAAAACAATGAGGACGTCACTAAGCTCCACCAGGAAATTGAAATTACAATAATGGTCCCATTGGTTGGTAGCGATGGTAAGCGACAGCGTGGTTGGCCAAATTAGAACGGTGCTCTCGCGAGATGTGAAGAGCGGAAGAAGAAACGAGAAACGAGTGGTAAGCTCTAGAACGATCTTCTGGGAAGGAGTAACGTGGTCGGGAAACCATATAAGAAGTGGCGCAACAAACGTGGGTATAGGAACCAACCATGGCTGAAGGTAACAGGAGGCATCCCCCAAATCTACAGGGAGTCCTGCGGTTAGCTGTGGAAGCTGGATCTGCTGCCGATGGACCTGCGCCTGTCGAACCTATGTCAGAGGAAAGGAAAGAATGGTTGCAGGGAGCCCTTGCCGAAGTGTGTAAAGGCCAAATGGATGAAGTGGAGCAGATGAAGCAGTGCCTGGCCGTCTTAAGGCAAGATGGAATGGCTGTAAGGGAGAGAGAGGGTGAAGAAGAGGGAGATGACGAAGAAGATGAGAGGGAAACGGCGCTGGAAGTTCTTTCGGAGTTGTGTGAAAACCTCGACAATGCCAGAGATCTTATGACCCTGGGTGGACTGGACATGTGTGTTTCGGATTGCTTATGTCACCCTCAAAGTGGTGTAAGGTGGCGTGCCGCCCATCTGATCGCTGCTTGTGCCCAGAACATGCCAGAGGTACAGTGCTATCTGCTCGGTAAAGGGGCGTTGCTCAAACTCCTGCACCTAACCGACTCCGACACCCACCCCACTGTCAGAGTGAAAGCTCTTTACGCAGTGTCCTGTTTAGTTCGTGAACAGGAAGTGGGTCTTAAGGCCTTCTTATCACATGATGGCTTCTCGGTGCTGATGCGAGGGATGCAATCTGAAAACGAGAGACTACGGACCAAGTCGGCTTTCTTACTTCTTAACCTCCTCACAGCTCACCCAGAGCATAAAGAGACTGTTTTATCAATGGGCATGGTGGAACAGCTTGTGTCTATCCTACGCACACCTCACTCGTCCTTCCATGAGCATGTACTCGGTGCCCTTTGTTGTCTGGTGGAGGAGAGCCCCAAGGGTCTAAGAGACTGCAGGAATCCTAACCTGGGGTTAGAGGAACTACTCAAACAGCGAGCCAGTGAGCTGCAGGGAAAGGGAGAGTACCAGGAAGAACTTGAATTCTGTGAGCTTTTGATGAACGCCTGTTTCCGTGGTCACAAACCTGATGACAGCGGGATGGACCGTTAAACTCCCACTGGTCATCCATGTTCCCTGTCCATCTGTTTATTGGTCGAGATTTTTTTTTTGTTTGAGTGGACTGCCGTTTTCTCTTTCTTTATTTTGATGGAAAAGCTAAATTGTGTAAACTGTTCAAAAATAACCTTCTATTTTTTCTGTTATGTTTCGGAACAAAAGCCAACTATTTGTCATCTCAGGAATAGAGGTGATGAACTCAACTGTCAAAGCTATCAAGTAAATTGCTATGGGTAGTTGGTGGAGTGTGATAGTCAATAACATACATCACTTGAGGCAGTGAATAATGAACATAATCTTTGTTTATTTGTACATTACCATATTTCCATTTGTGTTAAGATGAAGAAGAAAAGCAAACACAATAGCCCATCATGCAAAGTGTTTGGGCACCATAATAGATGAGTTAGAAGTTTTCATAGACACACTCTACTGATTCTCCAACTTCAGTTGTTGGCACAGTCTGGAGGAGAGTGAAAGAGAGGTGACATCATCAGCAAGGCATCATTTTTTAACCTTTTACTGGTTGACAATCAATAAACAGATTTGACCACATTTGCTCTGATTTGTACTGCTTCCAGATATTTCTGATTTTAAAATACATTTGGATTAGAAATATTTCTTTATTTTTCCGTTATGCAAACCGTTTTCTTGGCCTCTTTAGACTTTCGCTTGGCTTTTTTCTGGTCAGTTTGTTGAGGTACTGCAGAGGCAGAGTGGTCCAATGCTTCATAGATGGATTTGTTACGAGACTCTAGGCTCTGAAATAATTGGGGTGGAAAAGGTTGAGGATTTAGGGATTAGATTTTTGACACTGCTTTCAGAAAACTTCAAATTTACTGGTCCTTTATCCATTATATATAAAAAATAAAATATGAATCACATTTTCAGTTGTCCAATGGAAGTTCCAAATTTGCGTACATTTCATAAGTTAAAGGCTTTAGTAAATAACTATACAAACCAAACATTGCGTATTATTTTTTCCTTTCTTAAAGACTGATTTTGGTTATGACTTCCTACCTCATGCCTATGGCTATTGTGTGAATTTAATCATTGATATCAAAATATTGTTACTGATTTGGCAAAAGTGGGAAGTGGGCATTTTTACTTGATAGATTGAGTCAGGTGCTGCTTCCTTTATGCTCTTGTCTCCGTCTCCTTCATCCTTCTTCTTTTCCTCGCTCTGCCCGCGCCCATTATTACTTTTAGTTTCCATGGTAGCGTTATTCTTAAATATAATGTGTAAGTAAGTAGAGAACAAGCGTTATGCAAACCCACAGAGTACACAAAAAGCACTGCCAGCAACATAATTAGACACTGCTGAGGTACTAAAATAAATACATTGAAATTAAATAAAGGTTGTTGCTTGGGCACATTGAATAAAACTGACTTCAGGACCCAGAGTGTGTATGAATGTTTTTTTAAACAGAAACTTAAAAAAAGTGTGACAGCAAAAATAACAAGACATCCTGTTTTTTTTTTTTTTTTAAGATAGCAGCACAGAATTGCTTAAGCTGACCTCCTCTTACCCAATTGTCTGTGAAGACATACACGGAGCCTGCCACACTGAAGAGAAGCAGGCCAAAACTCAGAGCGCCCACAGCAATAAGTACTATGTAGTTGGATATAGAAAACGGTTCTTCAAAGCCATTTTCTGTTAAACACAGCCAAATCATTATTCATAATCATTCACCATATATCACAGGTTACTTCAATGGCTACATAAAAAGTACTATTAAGAGTAAACAATTATATAGTTACTCCTCACACTTGAATACTTGAAGAAGACACTATCTTTAAAACCACGGTGAAAGAAATGGAAAAGTCTTTCTCTTAACTTCAACACATCCTCTTGCCCATCTTTAAGACTCAAAATACAAATATATCACAAGACAGGAACATTTTCTTTTCCCCTTTTAATATTTTTTCATTGTGTTTTCCTTTAGTTCACTACAGTTTAGTTACACTCCCCCACTCCCCTCACCTCTAACTAGTAGACTCCAGTAGACTTTGGCTTCGTTGAATGCGCATCGGTACTCTCCCGAATCCGACTGAGAACTGTTCATTATCGTCAGGGTCCGCGTTCTTATGGTGGCCGTCTTTGAATTGATAAATAGAAGAGGATCTGAGAGGGGCAGAGTTTTTTCCTCAGGGTTGAAACAATTCAAGGGGCCACTTTGGTTCACTGGTACAGTCAGGGTGAATACAAAATGGACGTCCTCTCCCTTGAGTGCCACTGAGACCCTGTTGTTGATGGAAATATGTGGCTTGTCTGTGGAAACACACATAATACAGTATGTTTTTACTTGATTTCAGGCTTGGCCATAGATAGATGTGAGAAGCGACTACTGAGGGACTACAAATAAATGAAAGCGTTACACGGCCACACCTCAACTCTATACATTGATAAAACATCTTACCTTGAGCCCGAATTGTAGAACACATGAAAACAACCAGAACCACTGGGATCCAACAGGACATATTCCTCCAAGGAGACTCTGAATGTTGCATGTTTAGTGTGCAACAACCTTGTGTTTCAACCTGCTGTTGTTGCTCTCTTTAAGCATAATGTGAGAAAGGTTTCGTTTCTTGTAAGTAAACCTAGCAACTTCCTCAAAGTAACTTGTGTCACTGTCACTGTTAAAAAAAGAGACGGTTGGAAGATAGCCATTGATCTTACAGTAAGATCACTCAAACACTCAAGAATGAGTGAAAACAAATGACAATAAAGGAGCAATGATCATAGAAAGAATGTCCAAAATTATTGTGGGATACACCTGTGGCTAACCATCAAATGACCACAAGAAAAATAGTGATACAGTTACTATTCTCTTATGATACCCAGTATTTCAGTTGCACTACTTCCTTCATCTCTCTCTGCTGTAGCTAATCGAGGTGCAATGTTTACTCTCCTCCACAGTGAGCCACTGTTGAAGAGGCACAATGCAACCACAGCCAGGGGCGCTTCAACCACTACTGTTTAGATCCAGGATCTGACTCCTCATGTGGTTTTAAAGAAAGGGGGAGAGAGAGAGAGAGAGAGAGAGAGAGAGAGAGAGAGAGAGAGAGAGAGAGAGAGAGAGAGAGAGAGAGAGAGAGAGAGAGAGAGAGAGAGAGAGAGAGAGAGAGAGAGAGAAAGGGGCAGGGGAGGTGAACCAAGGAAATAGAGGTTGGGTGGTGAGGCAGAGAAAGAGAAAAAAAAACTAGACAGCCACACAGAATAAGAAAGAATGGAATTACCTGCTGTTAATATGAACCAGGTGGCTGGTGGGGTGTGGATTTTTAACCACAGCCATTCCTCTTATCAGGAAGGGAAAAGGCCTCAGCAAAAAGAGAGAGAGAGAGAGAGAGAGAGAGAGAGAGAGAGAGAGAGAGAGAGAGAGAGAGAGAGAGAGAGAGAGAGAGAGAGAGAGAGAGAGAGACGCTGTTGTGGTTATGGTAAGAGTGGATACAGGATAGAGTGTCTTTCTAGTTTCACCTTTTTTTTTCTGTGCAGTGACCCACACCAGAATATGAAAAAGGTGGCTTCCTCTGACAAACATCATAATAGCTTAGGAAATATCTTTCAGTCTGCGCTCCGACTACAAGATGAAGGCTCTTTCTACGTCTCTCTCTCTCTCTCTCTCTCTCTCTCTCTCTCTCTCTCTCTCTCTCTCTCTCTCTCTCTCTCTCTCTCTCTCTCTCTCTCTCTCTCTCTCCCTCTCTCAAATTCAAAGTCATATTTATTTGTATAGCACATGTAATACACATAGGTAATTTAATGTGCTGTAAATTAAGCCAGAACAAAATTGCAAAGCAATGAATAAAATACCAAGAAATTAAATAAAAACAACTGTAATAATAGAAATGAAATAGTCAAGAAGGAACAATTCCGAACATTGGGAACATTTACGTTTTTAATCTGGATATAAAAGTAGTCAGGCTTGGAGTGAGTCTCAGATCTTTTTGGAGTTGGTTCCAGCTACTATGTGTTGCGTAGTAGCTAAGCGCTGCATCTCCTTTTTTTGTTGTTCTAACTCTGGGAGCGGTTAAGAGACCTGTTCCAGATGACCTGATGGGTCTAGAAGGTTCCCGTTGTATTATTAGCACGTCAGTACATCTCTGGTTTATGTCTCATTGGCAGCATTAAAAGCCAACTCTGACCTAATATCAAGTCTCTGAACAAAAACAACAGAAGAGGGAGAGGGGGAGAGGGGGAGAGAGGGAGAGAGGGAGAGAGGGAGTGAGTGAAAACTGAAATAACATCTGGACGCCAGTGAATAAAAAGAAATAGATGTGCTTTGTGATTTTATACGCCATCCCTTTCATTCTTCCTCTTTCCCTCTCTCTCTCTCTCTGTCTCTCTCTCTCTCTCTCTCTCTCTCTCCAGCATTCCTTTACCTGCCAATTGCAGAAATATGTACATCTAACAGTATCTCAATATCTAACAACCTGTTTTCATTTGGGTTTTTCTACCTGGACATTTGAAGGACTCTAAAATGGGCTGATTTACACGGCCCGTTTCTTGTCAAAGCCCATGAACATTGCAGAAACGTACCTGCATTTCTTTTGCAGTTGAAGAATGATGCTAGTCAGCAGTGACCCACAGCAGTGTCTTGCTAAGCAGGGCGAAGAGGAGACAGGAGTGGAAGATAAATGACAGGAAGAAAATGACAAAAGGAATAAATCTAAAGACCAATACGAGAAGAAGAAACACGCACATCTGGAAGCAACAGGGGCCTGGTGTGAAGAGAGAGAGAGAGAGAAAGAAAGAGAGAGCGAGAGAGAGAGAGAGAGAGAGAGAGAGAGAGAGAGAGAGAGAGAGAGAGAGAGAGAGAGAGAGAGAGAGAGAGAGATACAGAGGTTGCAAAGGTGAGAGGGACAGAAGTAGAGAAAGAGAGAGAGAGAAAGTAGGGGGTGTGGTGAGGCGTAAGGAAGTGTGCTCCACAAATAAAGAGTTTCTTAAGTGGCTCCACACTGCACAACCACGTTGTCCACCTAATTGCGTTACATCTGCCCCATAAAAGGGAGGAGGAAGAGCACAGAAAGAAAGAACGAGAAGCAGAAGAAAAAGAGAAAGTACGAGAAAAGGGGAAAGAGAGTGGAGAGACAGTTTTTGAAGGTAGGCTGTTAAGACAGGATTGGAATTTGAGTGACACAACAGGCGTGACGACATCATCTCAATCTTCAAGTTGTAAGTCTTCATTTTTTGAACTAATTTATTGGCTGTTTTTGTGTTTTATGTTTTTGTCATCCTGACAGACTTATGTAATATTGTGTGTGTGTGCTTGTGTGTATAGTGGGTTTATTATTTCGGAAATTTGTCGATGTGGTTGTAACAGACTACGTGTGATGTAAGCCGGATTCACTTTGAAGGGCCGGAATAGGTGTTAATTTGTGGTGTTTAAAATCTCTCTGATCTGTCTCCAATTCCAGCATGGGGCCGCTTACAATAATCTTCAACAATAAATGCCTCTCCTGTGAGTCATCAGCTCATGATCATCCAATAACATTGAATGGGATTATTTTCAGTTCATTCTCCAGGTTTCTCATCTGGACGCCAGCGTCCACAATTAGATTTTTATTTATCTTGTTTGCCTTTACCCATTTTCCTTGGTCTTTCACACACACACACACACACACACACACACACACACACACACACACACACACACACACACACACACACACACACACACACACACACACACACACACACACACACACACACAAACACTCTGTCTTCCTTTCCATCTCGGTTTCTCTCTCTCTCTCTCTTTCTCTTTCTCGCTCTCTGTCACACACACACACGCTCTCTTTTTGCCATCCTCCCTCCCTTTTTCTATTCTAGGAACAAAAGTATTGGATCAAGATCTTGAACATGTCTGTGTGTTGTTTATCAATTCAATTGGATCCGTGATCATTCGCTCTTTGTGCTTCAAAAGTCCGTTCTAATCACACACACGCTCCACTTTCTTTCTCACAGACACAAAAGCTATTTCACTCCTGGCCTTGAAATTAACTGATTGAGTTTACTTATTTAGACAGGTCACAAGACTAGCTAGTGCTGTGTGTGCTTCTGACCTAACCTCCCATGAACATCTGGTGTCATCTTCTTTCAATCACGCAGTTGATCGTAGGATTATTTGGTTTCCATGGAGTCACATAGAGGAAGCAGAGAGTTGCATGGGAGACTCTCTGTGCTGTGAGAATGACCATATCACACTAAACACATGAACATGCACATGCCAGTACTCTTGGATGTTTTCAACCCTGGACCCCTGAGTGTGTGTTGGCCGGTCCGCTTGGAAAAACTAGGACTGTGCTCCTTCGATCTCTCTCTTTCTGCTTCTCTCTTTCCCTCTCCCTCTCTTTAGGTCAGCCATTGTGAAACTGCTTGGGGGGAAACATACGGTCATATGTTTTATGTGGCAACTAGAAACAAATTAATTTACCAGTTGATGTTTTTTTTTTATTATTATTATTTTTTATTATTATTATTATTATTATTATTATTATTATTATTATTATTATTATTATTATTATTATTATTATTATTGTTACTATTATTATTATCATTATTCACATTCAGGGGTCGTGTCCTCACCCAAGATGGCTCTTACCACAGCAATGATAGTTCTGATGGGGCTGGCTGCCATGACAACGGTGGCAGTAGCAGTTGGCGAGGAGAATGAACTGGATTATGGGTACTGGAACTACCGAGAAGGAGGTGAAGAACATACAAATCGGACTCATTTATTATTATTATTATTATTATTATTATTACTACTACTAAACATACATCTGACAAATGTATTATAATTATTATCAAACATGCATCTGACTCATTTATTATTATTACTGTTAAGTACACATCTGACTATTGTTAGGAACAAGACATAAGAAAGCGTCATTGGCATCATAAAAATAAAGTTTTTTTATAACAATAATAGCAAATGTATTACTAATTAAGGGAGGTTTCACTGTTGCAAATATCTAAGAAAAGTCCTAGATCTAGGGCAAGTCTAGCAGATATTATAAGAAACAAAATATTATCATCTAATTAAATATACATTCCATATCTGTGCAATGGACATACCCTGCATGTTCACAAATTTAAAATATACAGAAAATGTCAGATGGTTAAAAGTTGACCACTTAATGCTACAATGAGAAATCCCAGTCAAAATTTTGCACGTTGGTCATTTTCTCATTTTACAGCTGACAGTGTGAACGTGGCCTCAGTGCGCAGTGTGACCAGACTGCTAGATGTCTGGGGGAAACGTATATTCAACGAAGTCAAGACCCTACTGCACTCTCAGCCCAGCGCCCTGCTCCCAGACTATTCCAGGTGCATGTTTTAACTTTTTTAATTTTACATTCTCATGCAATGTAGGCCTATTTGTTTTGTATAACTTTTATTTGCTCACATAAATCTCATGTCATGTCAGCTTTTCTGTTTTAAATGAAAAAATTGTCTGTGGTGACATACACTGACCTATACATAGGCTATAGGCCTATATGTATATTTTTTATGATACATTTAAACGAAACTCTTCTTTGATCATCCAACGTAGGGGCCTACATAGATATAAATGTAGATTGGCATCGCCATCTTCTCTTTCTCTCCTGCAGGGTGCGCCCTCTCTCCGAGTCCCTCAACGACCTGTTCCGAGAGGTCTCCCTGCTGCATAGGCGCGTCAACGAGCTCACCCATCGCCTAGCAACCATAGAACCCGTACTCCGTCGCCACGGCTACCGAGACGAGCAGGACGACGAGGAGGAGGCGTCGGCGGCTGCAGCGTCGGCGGCGGCCGAGGGAGGGGGCGGACTCGGAGCGGATCCACCGTCGGCACCTCGGAGCGTGAGAGGGGGGCCGCCGGGGAGCCTAGCGAGGAGGTACCCGCTGAGGTACACCACGGTCAGACGGACCCCCAAACAGGGGACACGAGTAGTGAGGAGGAGAAGGGTCAGAGTCTACCACAACGGACCGGTTAGAGTGATACACAGCGACGACAGATAGAGAAAAAAAAAAACTCAAACGTGCATGGCACATTGCTGGTCACCTGGAAAAGTGTTTGATGTTCGTTAGAGAAGAGAACGTTTATAGCCTAGTTGTGAGGGTCGGTGAGACTAAAAAGAGGGAGGGCGTACAAACTACCAACAGGTTATGGAAATATATTCAAGTGTGATGTAAGGTCTGGTGTACATATTCAGATATGAATTGTATTGTATACACTTAACCAAGCTCTCTGACGATGCTGTAACTTGAAAACAATGATTTACTTGCGTTTCTATATATCACATTACATAGTACATTGTATCCCCAGTGACACATTGTAATTGCCGTGTTTGTGGTGACCCTAAGGCCACGGGCAATGGGGACTGGGAGGGGGGGTTAGTGGATTTGACTCAGGGATCCCCCCTGTCATATACTCCCGGAGCCCATTGGCCCATTTGGTTATCGTGTCACGTGGGGACCATGGCGACCGACAGCGCTCATAGCAATACCATGAGTCCTCCTCCATATTCCAATGCAATGTAATGTACATTACATGAGATTCCTCCAAATTCCCCCTAGCAACCAGGACATGCTCCTTATGTATCTGTGGTGTATGTATAAACCAATGGAAAGAGCTATAAATATGTACTCATGAATAAAGTGTTTGGTAATTTTAAATCCTTTCCGCTGGTTAACTCTTTGTGAAGGAAGCTGCATGGGTGTGTTTGGAGACTCAAGGGAAATTCATTCAGATATGTTTTTAGGGGACATTCTGCAAAGACGGCACAATCCATTTTGTTTTCCAGTACTAGGAAAATCAATAGAACAAATATAAGGCACTTTTTCGATATACAATCTGTTGCTGTCCCTTGGTCTGTTGGCAGCGGACACATTCAAGAAAAAAATTTTTAAATGAAGGAAAAAAGACGAGCATGAATATTATTACCGCTTATAAATTTGCAATACAACACATTTGTCTATATCCCAAAAGAACAGGGCCAAAGAAATGGCCTGTCAGAAAGAGAATGCTACCACAGTAAGGGGGCTGCTCAGGTAGCCATTTTTCCTACCACATGGTGTCAGCGTGTCCCCATGGTAACAACCAGACCCATGCAGGTGGTAATGGTGACATTACACTGAACAGGGGATCTGCATCTGATCAGTCGGCTGGAAGTCACGATGGCTCTCATTGAGACTGCAGGAGGTGTTTATTGTCTACTGATGTAATTATAGACCCTGTGATTGTGTGTGTGTGTGTGTGTGTGTGTGTGTGTGTGTGGTGTGTGGCTGTTGTGGGCACAGGGATCGAACTTTGTGCCTTCATTAAAACTTTCCCAAGTGTTTCTACAGCAACCAGCTTCTCTTTCTTACACATACACACACACACACACACACACACACTCTCTCTCTCTCTCTCTCTCTCTCTCTCTCTCCACTTCTCTTCCTCCACTTGTCTTCTACAGCACCGATCACCGTATAGAAGGTTCCCTCTCTCTTTTTTCCCCGACCAGCCTCCTCTCATTTCCACCTCCCCCAGGCTCTTACTCCCTTGCAATCCCTCTATGTCTTTCCTCTTGGTTCCATTTTCCAAGTCTTTCATCCTTTCTTCATAATCTGCATGCCTCTCCCCCCGTCTCTCTCTCTCTCTCTCTCTCTCTCTCTCTCTCTCTCTCTCGATATAAAAAAGAGAAGAAAGTGAGAGAGTGAGAGAGAGAGAGAAAGAGAGAGGGAGAGAGAGGCAACACGGAGCGGATGAGAAACACACACGCCACAGGAGAAGATAACATGTGAAGTGTCTTCTTTCTTTATATGACAGAAGAGAAGAGGATCAAACTGATGAAAGAGATTAAACCTATCATAGAGCGATATAATACCCAACAAGTGCAGCATACTGCCCCCCTCTTCTCTCTCTGTCTGTCTCTCTCTCTCTCTCTCTCTCTCTCTCTCTCTCTGTTGGCTGTCAACATCATTTATAATGCCCCCTCCTTCGTCATCTGTGTCTGAACGACACCCAGAACTGCCACCCAAACATTGAATTCTCACCTAATCTTCCACAGAGACGTGTTTGGATGAAAGTCTCTTTTAGAAAGAAAGACAAAAGAGAGACAAAAAAATAAGCTTTCATCTCTGCATCTCCAATATCTTGAGCAACCTCAATTTTGTCAAAACGTGCAATTTTAAAGATATCGACAGAGAAAATGAAAGGGAGGGATGAGGAGAAATAAGATGAAGGAGGGGAGTAGATGGAGCCATAGGAACAAGGATGGACAGAAGAAGAGATTGATGTAATGTAGAATATGGGCCAATCACATGACGCCTCTCGCATGAGAACATGCAGAAATATGACCAACACAGACAAACAAAAAGTCGATTTGTTTGAGAGGCAAACCCGCCGTTAAGTAGGCTAAGTTGACAAATGATATGAGATTTCTCTTTTTTATTAATACTCAACACTTTGCTTTGTACAAAGAGACAGAAGAATAATATTTCTCAGCACTTATTTTCACATTGACTGTGTATCATTATCCTCATTTTAAATATTATTGAATATTCAAACAAATTGAGATAATTCTCTTCACACATTGAATTTTCTTTCCATACAAAAATGAGTGGATGAATTAGAGTTTTGTTCTATATACATTTTCACAATCTGTACAATTCCTAAGATGAATTTTGTTAGAATATTCTCTTAGAAACATTTAAGAAGAAAATAATTATAACTGGAAAAATGCTGTAGATAGGCTTTCAAGATTAAGTTGTGCTTTGATGTCTGCATCTCAGTAATAGTGTGTACGGTTTGTTGTATGAAAGAATAAACTCCTAAACTGGTCACTGATCATATCAGAAATAAATTAAACCCACCAACAAATATTCTCATCTACTCAAAATGTACACACTAATACTGTGCAGAAAATGCAGGATTCCAAATATCCTAGCTTTGAATCTTCCCCCAAAAACGTTTAGCAAGGGCAGAGAAGTTTTATCCATTTTCTACAAAAGTTAGGCTAGGCCAGGGCCAAAGAAACAGTTATCAAAAGTCTGTGAGGGGCATCGATTATTTACATACAGCATTGGAATACACATAATCAGTAAACATTGATCTCTTACTCTCTCTCTTCCCAGACACAGATAATCCACCATATTTATTCAGGCACATACAATGACAGAAAGAAAGAAACATTTTATGCTGCGAGCAAAAATAAACACCGGCAAAACATTTTAAACCAAAATGCTGTTGAAAATGATGGGAAATGAACAGGAACCATAATCTAATTCACTGGCGTGTACACAATATATATGTATATATATATATTAAATAAACGATCCTACTGATAATAGCAACACTGTCTTATAATCAAAATCCTCTTTGATCAGTTGTGACATATTTAAACATCTACAAAAAAAATGTTGCGATCAAAAAAGTGGACTTCTGTTGCTAAGACAAACACATAAATCCCTACAATACTGATCATTTCCTTATTGAAACTGATCAGGTTCAAAAATATTCCTCAAGAACCGCCCACCATCTGGGTTAAAAGAGGATCCAATATTGAAAAGTAAAATAAAAAAAAAGATATTACATGCAAGTCCTTACAACACTCTTACGGATCAGCCACAGAAGAGGGGAAAATCTCTTTTAAAAACCTCAAAATGAAATGTTTGATCAACAAATCTATCGTACAGAAAAATTGTGCTTGTAAAATTTGGTTTGGCAAATGCGATAAATAATATCAGAAGCAAAGAATACTTAAATCCTTGTGAAATCAAAATGGAGAGGATAAATATATGTATATTAATAAAGATAAGATAGAGAAAATCGTACACCTGGATTGTTGTCTGTGTTCTAAAGCGGTTTTAAGGTAATATGTGACAGACATTACCCAGACTTGGATGATGATGACCTAGAACTAGAAGAAAGGGGGCAACATGACCCTCGTAACCTTTCAGCAGGACTCAGCTAAATGGCCACGCTTCTACACAACCTAGCATCACAAATGATGTGTTTGCTAGCTAATACAGTCACAGATCAAAGAAACTCCTAAAGAATAATTCAGATCACATCGGTTTTGAAAGTACGCATTAAAAAATTGAATTTCTCTACTTGTAGCATAGGCAAAAAATTACACTAAATCATAAATCCGATTGGAAGAAATCGTGTAAGTGTATTTGCGATGTCCGAGGTTACAATGGGTTAAATAACATCCTTGCTGTCTGTGTGGTCAATACAAGATGGCGTCTGATTCAGGTATTTACAAACAGAGACAGTAGGAGAGAAGACCGAAGATTATCGTGAACAAAATCTCTACCACAGTTGTACACAAAATGCACTCTATCCTTTTTATATTTTACTTCCGATTCAATCTATGTTCCCATTTTAGAACAGAAAAAGCAATATGAAAAGACACTGAGAGCAGAGTGAAACTACTTTCATAATTATAATTCATCTATCAACTGTACGTATTCCTGCTAATGTTTGGACAAGTTCACATGAATGTGTGTTTAGTGTAATGGATTAGAATAATACACCAAGCGTCAAGCCTCCATTTTCTCTGGTAAATGCACAGCCACTCTCTGCCTCCCTTGTCACTCCATTTGCAGTAATGTGGATGGCTAACATGGCATACAAGGCTTGGGCCCTAATCATAAAATAATTAACATGCCAGACGGTTCGTCCCTGAAAGGGAGGCTGAGTTCCAAAAACTCCATTACGACCGCCATGTAGCGACAGTTAGCTTCTTTCACGGCCAATTGAATCAAGCTCAATAGAGTAGAGTTTTTTTAAAGGAGCATGGGAGTGTAGACATTGGGGGTGATTAAGATAAATGAAGTACTCCGTTGCTACTTCCCTTCTAAAGCCTAATGCACACTGTGACTGGCCGTTTGTTTTCAAAACGGTTGGTTCTGTGTGAGTGATGAATTAGAGGTTAAATGCTTCAACATAATCCTAAAACAGGTATAAAAAAAAAAAATCATAACTTCATTACTTAATCAAGCCTACTATGTTCATGTACAACTTCCATGATGCAACGTTCCCATTTTAAAAATATGTACAATTAAACTTCTGGGATTCTTGGAGATGATGCCACTGTATGATTGGAAACAAACTAACCCACTAAATTGTTCACGGACAGCTCTCTCTGCCAATAGGAGAAGAGCTCTCATTTGTTAACGACCAATGTGAATCCAGTAAGGCACATCAAGCTCCTCCTTTGAGACTAACTCAGTCTGTACTGCCAGGCTAATAAAGAGAAGAAGAAAAGGGCAAATCCGTACGATGACGCTGCTGCAAAAAAGGAAACCTCCTCCACAATTAAAAGTACCCAAGATGTACCCAGCAAATCATGCCTTTCACATACACTGCACAGCACACTCCATAACAGAAAAAAGAAACAGTTTGAAAATGGAATCAATAATAAAGAAGAAAGCCAAAGTCACAGGAAGCCAAACAAGGAAAAGGAAAAAATCCTCACTGGACTTTTTAATCCTCTGAAATAGTCAACTAGTTTCCTGTAGTGTTGGTAAGCTAGCAAAGAATTAACAACGGTACAAATATATAACAATGTAAACTATCTAAATCAAATAAAAAACAAGCCCAAACTCAACATCATAAACATTGTAATCATATTCAATAATATTATTATTGACAACATTATCAATACAATTATTATTAGTTTACCCTGTTACTTTAAGAAAAAAAGAAGAATTTGATTTCTCATTCATGATTGTATTTCCGTAGCTATGCAAAACGTTTTTTTTTTGTTTTGGTGTGAGGAATGGCTGAGAAGAGAAGAAAGAAAATGTGGAAGGGGCGATCAAGAGGGAATCTTCTCACCCTCCTCCTTCCATCCCCTCCCCTCCCGCCATCTCTCGGTCTCTCTGAGAGGAGGTAAAATAATGGCGTATCAAACCCGACGCAGAAGAATCAGAGGAGAACAGGAAGGCTTTTTAAAAAAAAAAATCTCTCCGTCTTTCAACTTCCGAGAGCAGCAGCAGGAACCTCCTCGCTGAAGTTTCTACGTCCCCGTGGGTCCAACGTGACATCACCACTGTTCTCCTTCCTGTCCACCCGTCCATCTGCAGTGGCTTCAGTCCATTGTCCACAAACGTCTATCCCTTTTAGTAGTGTGAGAGTCACACGAGTACGCACACACACACACGCACATACACCCACGCACACACACACGCACACAGTGTCTCCTTGTTCTCTTGACACAGAGACTAAAACTTCAGCTTGTCTTTACTTACTCTACCCCCCCCCCCCCCTGTCTCTCGCCACCTCTCGTTCTCTCTCTCTGGCTCAGTGTCAACGTTTTTGTTTTTTCTTTCTCTCTCAGACATCAGACTCGATGCTGGACAGCTTCTCGTAAACATGGCCGTTGCTGGAGCCGCCGTTGAAGGGTCTCTGTCCCTGCCCCATCATCCCCAGCCCGTCTCTGGCCTGCAGTAGCTTGTTGGGGCCCACCCCACCGTGATGGTTCCCCAGGGGGCCTCCCCCCCCTACCCCACCCAAACACAACTCCTGGGGGAACCTGGGAGCCACGTTGGACAACACCCCCGCCGTCGCCGACGCCGGCAAATAGGAGGTCACACCCATGGTGCCTCCTCCTCCTCCTCCTCCTCCTCCTCGGTTGTTGTTGAGTAGCTGCTGCTGCTGCTGCTGCTGCTGCGCGGACTGTGGCTTTTTGATGTAGTACGGTTTGCCGCTGTGTAATAGACACTGGTCGTCGCCGAAGGTTGGGATGAAGGGGTTCTGGTTCACCTTATCTGGGTAGAGAGATTTAGACAAGGAGTAAGTCCCGGCCCCTCTGCCGCCTACACCTCCACCTCCTCCACCACCACCTCCACCCAAGCCACCACCTCCCATCATCGATCTGTCCCTGTCCCTGGTGTCTCTCTCCCCCAACGAGCGCCGGTGCAAGCCCCCCTCGCCTCCGCCGCGGAACAGACTGAAAGAGGAGCCTCCTCCCTTCGCCCTATCCCCGCCGCCGAAAAACGAGGAGGAGGAGGGGGAGTTCTCCCTGTCCCTCTCGGGGCCCGCCTGGGCGTACCTCTCAAAGGCCTGGGCGTAGGGGCTGGAGCCGTCCACCAAGCGCTCCTTGTCTTTCAGGCTCACGCTCCGGGGTGGGGGGAGATACCCGCCGCCCGGCCCCCCGCCTCCCCCCGGCCCTCCTCCTCCTCCTCCGCCCCCTGACCCGCCCCTCCTGCCGGACCCTTCCCTCTGGAGGTCCACGAACGTGTCGTAGGAGTGCTGCCTCCGCAGGACCCGCCCCCCTAGCTTCCTGCGCTGCGCCTGCGTTTGCGACTTGCCGCCTCCCGCGCCACTCATCCCAACTCCTCCCCCACCCCCACCTCCTCCTCCTCCTCCTCCTCCTCCCCCTCCGCCACCGCCCTCGTGGGAGCACTTTGGCGCCCCCATCTGGCTAAACATGAGGTTCATGCTGTCCTCGCTGATGTCATACAGGTGGCTGGGCTTCTTACAGGAATCGCAGCGCTTGCAGGAGGCCGAGCCTGGTCGGCTGGAGCTACTGGCTCCAACGGCCCCGCAAACCGTGCAACCGCCTCCTCCTCCTCCTCCTCCTCCTCCTCCACCCCCGTGATGAGACATGCCCCCACCTCCGCTCTGGCAGTTACGACACTCCCAGTCGCCCCCGGCGATGCCCCCGCCTCCTATGCCCGACACTCCTTTCTCCCAGCAGGTGTGGCCCTGCGACTGGCCCGCCCCCGACGACAAACCCGACACGCCCTTAACCGACTCTGACCTCTTCCCTTTACCCTTCAGGAAGTCCTCTACGGGCACTAAGCTCTTAGAGATGGTGTTGCTGCTACCGCCCAGACCTCCTCCCTCGAAGCGGAACTGCTCCGCATAGAACTCCCTCAGCTTGTCTTTGTCGCGGAATAAATAAGGTGAAGCTTTACCCCCTCCTCCTCCTCCTCCTCCTCCTCTCTTCCTGTCCAGCGGGGGTGAGTTGGGGCGGTGTGCCGAGGCGTGCTGGGGGAAGTGATGGTGGACGGTGTGGTGGTGCGGCCTCCTCCTCCAGGCCATCTCCAGGTCGTCCTGCTCCCGCCGGGACTTGGCCGAGGCGGGCCTCTTCTTCAGGCTGTCGCGGTACTGCCGCCGCCGCTTGGCGTTGCCCTCCAGGTTGCCGTAGGTGACGGTGTGCGTGGAGATGTCCGACATTCCGTCGTCGCCCCCCGAGCCTGCTCCTCCTCCCCCGCCTCCCCCGCCTCCCCCTCCTCCTCCTCCTCCGCCGCAGTACCTGTCGTGCCCCCCGATATATCCCGTGCTGGACGCGCCGCCTTTGAAAGAGAAACGTCCGTAGACGTTCCCGCCCGACTTGAACGACGACCCTTGAACCCCGCCGCCGCCGCCGCCGTTGTTGGAGGAAGAGGAGGGGCCAGGGGCGTGGCCGGCTATCAGGTCAAACTTATGGGTGTTCCTGTGGCTGAGGGAGGGGCGGGGTTGGGTGGTGAAGATGGGCGCTACCCCTCCCCCTAAGCTGTCGCAATCAAACATGCCCCCCCCGTCCAACGAGCTAGCGCTGCCTAAGCTACGCGGCCGGTCGGGCGCGGGGCCGGACATACCCAGAGCCAGGCCTTGGGGCAGCACGGCGGAGGCCGGGTGGTGGTGCAGGTAGTGATCCTGCTGGTACAGGTTGCTGTCCTTCAGCGGCAAGTTGCCAAAAGTCCTCTCCACCTCGCTGATGTAATCGCTGAACATGTTGTCCTCCGACAGGTAGGGCGGCGCCACTTTGCAGTCCGCCGGGTGGCCCCCGCCGGCCAGGCTGCGCCGGTGGTCCGAGATGTCGTAGATGGAGGCCGGCTCGCCGCGGCGACCGCCCCCGCCGCCGATGCCGTAATCCAGGGCGGCGTGCGGCGACCCGTTGACCCCGGGGATGGCCGTCATGTCCTTGGCCGTGCGAAGGAGACGCAGGATGTTGGAGTGGGTGTTGTTCATGTTCATGTTCATAGTCGCCGAGGGAGAGTCCATGTTGGACTTGTTCTCCTCGATCTGGACCCCGTGGATACAGCTGTAGATTCCCTGTGAAGAGAGGGAGACACAGATGTTTAATAACCAATAAGATGAGCAGAATCAGACAACAAAAGGGGTGGAGAAACAGGAAGAGAAGAAAAGGGAGAGAAATAACGAAGGAAAGAATGAAAGAAAGAAAGAAAGAAAGAAAGAAAGAGAGAAAGAGAGAAAGAAAGAAAGAAAGAAAAAGAAAAAAGAAAGAAGGAAAGAAAAAATGAAAGAAAGAAACTAAGAAACTAAGAAAGAAAGAAAGAATGTAATAAGAGAAAAGGGACGTAAGTATAGTCTGGATGAACAAAAGAGAACCAGAGAGAGAGAGAGGAAGGGGAGGAAGGGGAGGCAGGTAGGTTAATGCATTCCAGTGCTCTTTGCTGGCCGAGCTCTTGTTTACACACTATTAAACAGTAATAGGGGTTGAGTTCATAAATGCCTTTCCTCCAGGGACAG
This sequence comes from Galaxias olidus, assembly GCA_026901105.3. Lineage (NCBI taxonomy): Eukaryota > Metazoa > Chordata > Actinopteri > Galaxiiformes > Galaxiidae > Galaxias > Galaxias olidus. Next base: position 28,990 of record JAPMUY010000172.1, on the reverse strand, counting down.
GCTTCCAGTCTGCCAGCGGGCCCAGTGGAGCCCCCCTCTAAATGGGGCTCAGACAGTGAGAGGGAGGGGTAGGGAAGGTTGAGCTTGGAGGAAGATCGAAGACTTGATTGATAACAGCAGGAGCAAAGGACTAAGCCTGCGGTTTTGACTAGAGATCGATCCCTTTTAATCAATGCCATTTAAAATGCAGCTGACAGTCTAGGTTGGCTGAGTGGCTAATCTTCGTGTCGCACTCTCTCTTTCTTGTAACAATACATTACCCCTGTCATTGAAAGGGAAATGAATTGCATTATAATAGATTGTCATGTTTGCTCTGGTGCCGCATTCAGCTTAGAAATGTACTTTTTGTGTGTGTGTGTGTGTGTGTGTGTGTGTCTGGAGTGTGTGAGAGACACAACAATCGTTTAAAAATATGTGACTGCTAGGGTCAAATCTGGTGGCATGGTGGCGAGGGTCTGGAGTCAAAAAACATTCTCAAAGGTTAAGGGTAACATGGCCGCCAGCTCATGCACACGTCAACATTGTTCTCCGAGGCGATATCTTCCGTCCAAAACAGAATCCGTCAGCGTCTCTTACTCACTGTCTCCCAGCCTGAACTATTATGTACATCAATTTGCTCTATCTTTTCTTTGTGTCTTTTTATTTTGGTTTTTACCTTAGTTTTCACGGTCAGAGGGGTTACCTCAGGCCATACCACGGGGGGTTATGTTTTTCAATCTCACTACAACATTTTTATAGTCTTCCTCTTTTTTTTTATGTTTATCTTCTCTCTCTCGCTCTCTCACTCTCTGATAATTCCTCTGTCATGCTGTGTATTATCTGTGGCTTTTAGTCTCCTCCGTTGTCCTCATTTGCTCCTCGTCTGCCTCCGTACGTGCGGCGTTTTCCTGAGTGACACTTACACTTCCATCTCCATTTCTCTTCTTCTCTCCTATCCCTGCGCAACTTGAGTGTTAATCCAGCCATGGCAACGCGTAATGGAGTACAGAACACTAGCTGTGGAAATAAAGGCTGCGACAACACTTCAATAGTGTGTGGTGGCGGCAGTAAAATGGATATTGTAACGCTACTGACGTTTAACATCAACCTCGTATGCCGGTAAACTAATAAATAGTGAATTTGAGCCATTGAGGCGCAACCATAGCGTGTTAAATCAGTATATAAAATGTTATGTGATATTATTATTCTTATTGCAGGTTCCTTTTTTAGTAAGTTTCCCCGTGTGGGCGTAAAAAGCTTACTATATTGTGATTGCATGACACAAAAGCATACTCAGGCCTTTAAAACATCAACCGGTAAACATTTGGCAGTTGCCCTCAAGTGAAACAGTAATTTTAAAACACATTTATACGCAGCAACAAATACACTCCTCCCCACTTTTACATTTTCTTTTTGGGAAAAGGTCACATTAGGCAAAATTAACATTAGCAATTGTTTCTCGAGTGAACTGTTCTCACGGTGACTAAACAAAAGGTTGAGGCAAATCTTCTTTAGATGGTAAAGAAATTGTTGTTGTGAGCAACCTGAATATACCCACCCCCAGAGCAATTTGTCATTTTGCAGAATCACTCACTGACTAGACAGGGCGTGTGTGCCTTTAACCCCCCCCCCCCCCCCCAACCCTCATCCCTCCTTTTCTCTCTGACGATAACTGACTTGACACCTAAGGTGAGTGGCCGTGCGTCACCGTGGTTACATACCCACCGGACTTCTCTCCCCAGTGCTGTTTTTTTTTTGGTTAGATGAATTTTATTTGACACGGTGACGATGGCTGTTGTTAGTCCACTATTACACTGACCTTGACGGTCCACTTGGCTTCTTTCTTTTTATGTATTGGTTATGTTTTTTTTTATGACGTTCACTTGCGTTTTGCTTTCAGAGTTGTCTTGTATTTTACAATATGTTCCAGTAAGGCGTCTTATATTTTAGCCCTGTGCTTCAACTCAGATTGCAAGGTCAATGGTAGCCTGGTTAAAACTTGCTGTCAAGCATTGGGTTTCACTTTCCCATCTGGTGTAACAGAACGAGATTGTGAGACTGCAGACAGTGCAACACCCCTATTGTTCAGAGAAAAAAACAACACATTTCATGGATATTTCGACCCAAAAGCGACTAACTCGTTTAGAGCTGGCGACCCCTTGAAAAACCTAATCTCATCGACAAGGCGAACAAATCCACAACTAGCCTTCACCTCACCTTCCCTCATCTCACCTCACCTAAAAAAAAATAAAAAAAATAAAAACACAAACCAACCTAATTTCCGCCACCCTGCCCGGTTCATGTTGACCTGCGCTTACTTATAGTTAGAACTATTGTTGCTGTCTGTCATACTATTTCTGTCTAATTGTTTTTGTCATGTTATCAGTGCTGATGCTGTGAAGCGACTTTGGGTGTTAGAAAAGCGCTATATAAATAAAATGAATTATTATTATTATTATTTATTATTATTATTATTATTATTATTATTAATAACAATAATAACCCCTTCACTCACCCTGCTGATGGAGAAGACGAAACCGGGTTTGCCTGTGCACGTGCCCATGAAGCAGAAACGCAGCTGCCAGTAGAACCAGTGTTCACAGATGAAGGTGATGAGCGACAGTGCCATGGCGGCGCCCAGCATGTAGAAGACGCCCGCCATGTTGTCCACGTCCAGCTGGCTGGACATCACCTCGTTCTTCTCGTTGTGGCAGATGCCCGTCAGCCACAGGGCCTCCAGCTCCTCCATCTCTCCTGGAGAGAGAGACCAAGGAGGAGACAGGCGGAGGCGTGAATTGAATAGAATAAAATAGAATAGAATAGAATACAATTGAAAAGAATGTAATAGAATAGAATAGCATAGAATAGAATAGAATGGAATAGAATAGAATACAATTGAAGAGAATGTAATAGAATAGCATAGAATAGAATAGCATAGAATAGAATAGAATAGAATCGTACAGAATAGAATAGAATAGAATAGAATAGAATCGTACAGAATACAATACAATACAATACAATACAATACAATACAATACAATACAATACAATAGAACAGTATCTAATGCAACCAACTACAATACAAAAGAATGGATATTCTTCCTTGCCAGACCAAGATTGAGACCGATAAAAGTTTGAATGAGAATGAAATAGAATATGGTCCGGTGTCAGCGAAAGGTGGAGACAAGATGTGTGAGAAGAAAACCTCCGATGTGCACTCACAGTTTGTAATATTAGCAGAGGCTTCAAAAGAAAAGTGAGACGCATTGTACAGGTTATTGGAGGATCGTGTTAGCAGATAACTGCAGATACTACTTCAATGATTTTTAGAAAATATGTTCAGATTTAAAAAATACCTTGGATATGAAAATAGAGTTTGTATTGGAGTGTGTGTTTGTCTGTGTGGGTTATGCGCGTGTTTGTGGGTTTGTTAGTGTGTGTTGTTTGTGTGGGTTAGGTGTGTCTGTGTGGGTTATGTGTGTGTGTGTGTGTGTGGGTTATGTGTGTGTGTCTGGGTTTTGTGTGTCTGTGTGGGTTGTGTGTGTGTGTGTGTGTGGGGGGGGGTTATGTGTGTCTGTGTGGGTTATGTGTGTGTGTCTGGGTTTTGTGTGTCTGTGTGTAAGTGTGTGTGTGTGTGTGTGTGTGTGTGCGTGTGTGTGCGTGTGTGCGTGCATGTGTGTGTGTGTGTGTGTGTGTGTGTGTGTGGGTTATGTGTGTCTGTGTGGGTTATGTGTGTCTGTGTGGGTTATGTGTGTCTGTGTGTGTGTGTGTGTGTGTGTGTGTGTGTGTGTGTGTGTGTGTGTGTGTGTGCACATGTTTGTGTCCTCACACTTCCCTGTTCCTGTCTGAATTAATAAAAACTTGTAAGATCATTTAAAAGGGAGACACTTCCTTGGGACAGGGAGTACAACACCCAGAGCCTGTAACGTCAACAATTCATGATCCATGTATAGAGGCACCATAATACATGTTGAATTCGTCACAAGTGGTACTCCCTGTGCGTATAATCTTCATTAATCATTGCTTACACAAGCCGCTCCCTGTCTTCCCTGTGATCCAAAACAAGCTCTCCTCAGCGGGGCGGTTGGGGGGGTGGGGGGGGTTGACTTCCCAGTCCTTGGGGAAGAAGTGCCTGCGGTCACTGGACCTAGCGGTCTCCCTTTAAAATGTGTCCCCAATAGTTTTGGTTTCCCTAGAGGGACAGCTAAGGGGGTCGGACGCGTCCAAAGACATTTGTTTGATCGAAGCCACGGGAGTGTGGGTGGATCTCACCGTGAGGGATTTGAGATATTTTTTCCTCCAACACTGCTTCTATAACTGTGCTCGTGGGTTGTCGAGTTTATGCACGTATGCATTCGTATGTGTGTGTGTGAGTGTGTGTGTGTGTGTGTGTGTGTGTGTGTGTGTGTGTGTGTGTATGTGTGTATGCGTGTGTATGGGAGATACACAGTTTTGGTGTGTCCGACTGTTATGTAGCTCTGGGAGTGTGTGTTTGTTTGTGTATGTGTCCACTCGGACGACGCCATTGCCAAAGCGCTGCTAAGACTCGCCGTCCTTTAAAAGTAGGCCAGACTGAGTGAAGGGTGTGACGCTTAAACCCTCTGACTTTGAGTGTTCTTGGACATGTTGACGAGTACTGCAGGCTCTCTAGACGGCAGTTTCCCTGTATGTCCTATCCTCATCAGAGGCTGCTATGTGCCATCGGCTATTTGCTATCTGCTATCTGCTATTTGCTATTTGCTATTTGCTATCTGCTATCTGCTATTTGCTATTTGCTATCTGCTATCTGCTAGCCGCTATTTGCTATCTGCTGTCTGCTGTCTGCTATCTGCTATCTGCTATCTGCTAGCCGCTATTTGCTATCTGCTGTCTGCTATCTGCTATCTGCTATCTGCTAGCCGCTATTTGCTATCAGCTATCTGCTATTTGCTATTTGCTATTTGCTATCTGCTATCCGCTAGCCGCTATTTGCTATTTGCTATCTGCTGTCTGTTCTCGGTTAGGGCTATCTGAATGTGAAGGCCTACAGTATCCAGTCACAACAACCTGCTTGTAGCTCTTCAAGAACATGCGTGTGTCACACACGCAGCACGCAGCACGCACACATACACACACACGTGTACATTATTGTTAGACACACTAATACAATACCAAAAAAAAAAAACACAACCTCTCAACTATATCACACACTACATACACACCAGCACATACACAAACCAGTACACACACCAGCCCCCATCGACTCGCAAAGTGACCTAGGCCAAGCCTGTAACCTATCTGACCTTTGAGAGCATGTCAAATATGGGTGAGCTCAACGCACTGTCATGACACACCTGACCAAAACATGAACCCCTCATGGAAACAGCCGAGCCGTAAGACTTGTGTTGTGAACTAACGTGACGTAACGCACAGGTAACGGAAAGGCAACGCAATGTGATGTGATGTGATGTGATGTGATGTGATGGTAGCAGGGTAAAAATAAAACCATGAGTTATTTCTACAAGATCCGCTGTGACTTTATAATAAAGACAGAATATTTGACTTCACACACACAACACCCACACACACACACACACACACACACACACACACACACACACACACACACACACACACACACACACACACACACACACACACACACACACACACACACACACACAACAGCTTGTTCTATGAAGAACCACTGACCCATACATGCAAATAATAAGTGAAAGATTATGTGGTCATAGCCATGTTGGGGGCTATGATGGCCACGGTAGCGCTGACGGGTGTGGAGCAAGATGGTGATTTTATACTCTCAATTGTATATATACATATAGAAATAAACATTGAACATTAAAAGCCACCCTCTTCAAAGATCCCAAAAAATTTGACTCTAAGCTAGCGCTTCTTGACGAACATACAGATATACAGTATATACGTATATATCCGTATGGGCCAGATATATCCATACAGGCTAGAGCCCAAACACGAGCACCTACAACTTATAGAAGTAACCCGATTAGCTTAAGCTTTCTTCAATGATCAATGAAGGCTAAAGCACCCTAAACATTCACTGCTACAACGGTACAGTTCCCCCTGGCTGACAATAACCAGCAAGCTCAAGCGTGTAACACATAACACTGTATGTTTCCCGGGAGCAGAACAGACTAGCTCTGCATCAAAGCAGCAAACTCAAACCAAAGCAATCGATTGGTGATCCATCCCACAAACAAACGAGCAAGAATGAGCAGGAAGGAACAGCGTGACATACAGTTACTCTAACCTGTTGTCATGGGCAACACACTTAATTCAAATATAATTTTAATGTATAATGTTAAGTGCATGTTGTGTGCAAGTGTATTTGTTTTCCCACCAGGTACCACCACCACCACCATCCACACCCCCGCACTCACCAGAGAAACTAGGACAGGCGGTAATAGCAGATGCATAGATGATATCATGTCTTTAGGCCCCTGTGCACAATGCATTACACTCTGAATGTATGTGCGTGTATGTGTGCGTGTTTGTATATGTATTTCGTGAGTGTATTTTTTTTCAGTTGCTTCTGTTGCATGCCTACAATCTAGGAGTTGTGTGTGCGCTTGTTGCTTAGTTTATTTTTGACTGCGTACATATGTGTAGTTGATGGGTGTGTGTCACATGTGGTGTGTGTATGTTATTGCCATGTGTGGTGTGTGTATGTTATTGCCATGTGTGGTGTGTGTATGTTATTGCCATGTGTGGTGTGTGTATGTTATTGCCATGTGTGGTGTGTGTATGTTATTGCCATGTGTGGTGTGTGTATGTTATTGCCATGTGTGGTGTGTGTATGTATGTGGAGTGTGTGTGTGTTACAGTATGGCGTGTTGAGGCACAGGGGTATGACGTGAAAATGAATGGACCGTGTCTCTCAGGAGCCGGGCTCACAGCTTTGAAAAGGAGAGCTGCTGGAGGAGCGGCATTCTCTCCCAACCGTGGTGTATATATATATATATATATACAGTACTGTGCAAAGGTTTTAGGCAGGTGGGAAGTCTTTAAAGTTAGGAAAATATATATATATCTAAAAATATAAATGTTAATTGTTTATTCTTTATCAATTCATAAAACACAAAGTGAGGGCAAAGCAAATCGGTATCAAATCAACATTTGGTGTGACCACCCTTCACCTTCAAAACAGCATTCTGTGCCTAAAACTTATGCACAGTACTGTATATATATATATATTCATATATATATACAGTATATATATATATATATATTTATATATATGTGTGTGTGTGTGTTCCAGTTATTACCTTCAGGCTTTGTTCGATTTAATCATCTATGCTAATGATTATTATATTTTCAACAACAGTGTGAAAAAACATACTCGTACGGATGTAATTCAATGTTACCATAAATGCAAATAAACATAAATCAACATATATATACAGTATATCGTTAATAAATGGAAAAAAAACGTTTTCCGAAATGGTTGTTTACCGTCTCCAAAGAGCATGAGGATGGCGAGGTCGACCGCCCGCTTCCATCCCGACTCCTTCTGGATGGCGATGCCGTAGCCCGTGGAGGCAAACACCTTCCCGCTGCCGATGGTCACCAGCTTGCAGCCCTCGTCCCGCCCCGCCATGTAGTTCAGCACCGCCGCGTCGTAGATGAAGGCGTCCAGCTTACTGAGAGAGGGAGAGAGAGAGAGAGAGAGAGGAGGGGAGGGGGAAGAAAAGAAAAACTTATGATGAAGGGGTCCAGTTTACTCGAGATGAAGAGAGAGACAGAGAGAGAGGGGAAAGAAAGAAAAACTTATGATGAAGGGGTCCAGATCACTGTAAGTTGAGAGATATAGAGAGAGCGAGAGAGAGAGAGAGATAGAGAGAGAGAGAGGTGGAGGAGGAGAGGAGAGGGTAAGAACGAAAACCTCTGAAGGCGTCCATCTTACTGGAGATTCAGAAAGAGAGAGAGGAGGAAAGGGTAAGAAAAGGGTCAGCACTAAAACCCTAAGATGAAGCCGTCAGAGACAGAGAGAGAGAGAGAGAGAGAGAGAGAGAGAGAGAGAGAGAGAGCGAGAGAGAGAGACAAAGAGATGAAAGAGGGAAGGAAATCAAGGTTTATTCATATTATTTTCTATTTCAAGCTACTATTTATAGCGACAGGCTAATTGTATGATCAAAACATATGACGAGGGCTTCCAATTGGCTAAGGCATAAAGAGAGAGGAGGAGAGGAGAAAGAGAGAAGAACGAAAAAGATGAAGGATTAGTCTGAATAATTGACATGTAATATGTCAGCCCAGCGCTCTTAAACTGATTCTATAAAAACTAAATGTTACACAATGTGCTGTTTTTGCAACATATTGTTCCTTGATATTGACTGCCAACTTCAATCAGAGATTTGCAACAGGGTGATTAAGTGTGTGATTGTATTTGTTTTTGAATTGCTATTCTATTCTATTCTATTCTATTCTGTTCTATTCAATTCTATAAAGTTGTATTTATTCAATCAATCTAAAATACAGCATTTCTGTTCATCTTTAAAGATTATTTCTAATCCATTTGATTCCACGTGATTTTAGGAAACGTCTCTCCATTCTAGTGTTTAAGCGTGGCTGGTGCTCGACCCCACACATGTTGTATTCACGTTGATTCTATTTGATTTGAGCCTGATCAGTGACGGATTGATTGCGATGGTGACAGCACACTCATTCCAGGGGCCGCCAAAGCCACAATCCCACACAAAGCCAGGCCCACAGCGCTGCTGTCGCTGCCCCCGTGGCTGCGCCAATGTCTGGAGGCAGATCACTGCTGGATCCCATAGCTGGGGCTCTATGGCAAAGCCACTGATCACTGACTACCATGGGGTGCATGCAGAGAGGGAGGGGGGGGGGGGGGAATCAGAGAGACGAGAGAATGAGATGAGGGAGGGACAGGAAGATGGAGATAATTCGTGTAAAAAAAGAAGAAGAACGAGGGAGGGAGAGAAAGCTATTGAAGGAGAGAGAGCGAGAGAGAGAGAGATTTGCTCCCAGCAACC
>JAPMUY010000172.1:5000-15000 GCA_026901105.3 Galaxias olidus | reverse complement strand
AGTTCAGCCGTACAGTCCTCGGTCGACTAAACTCAAAAGAAAACACTTTGATCAAAAGGCAAGTCTGTTCTAATCAAGAAAGAAACACTGGGAGTGGAAGTCAGACACAAGCCTGTGTTTGTGTGCAGTGTTGAGCTCCCCTCGGCTGGTGAAACCTCGGCTGGTGACAGACTGGAGTCGTTCCACATCACTGCAGAGGGTCCTCTGTTCAAGTGGACCTATTTCATCGCCACATGTTGCAGCTGGCCTTCTGTGTCGCTCTGTGTGTGTGTGTGTGTGTGTGTGTATGTAGTGTGTATGTAGTGTGTGTGTGTGTGTGTGTGTGTGTGTGTGTACGTGTAGTGTGTTTGTGTAGGTAGTGTGTTTGTGTATGTAGTGTGTGTGTGTGTGTGCGTGTGCGTGTAGTGTGTACGTGTGTGTGTGTGTGTGTATGTGTGAGAAGGAGACGCTGTCTCTCACCTCTGCCGTCGGCCAGACAGCGGTTGTAGCCCACAGGACTGATGTACTCAAAGGCAAACACCGCCACGGCAGACACGATCAACAGCATCACAAACATCATCACCCACACGTCAGCGCTGAAGGGCTCTGGGAGAGGGGTGGGGGGAGGGAGAGTGAGGCGGGGGGGGGGGGGGGGAATAGGGACAAAAAAAGAGAGGAGGAGAGGGAGTGGGAGAGAGAGAAAGAGAGAGCGAGAGAGAGGTTTATGAAACAAATCAATCATAAAAATCATACCCCTTGTTAGAGCTTTTCTATTTCTGTGTATATTTAGAAAACAGGGTTTGCCTGAGTGCTGGCGTCTGTATCAGTGTGTGTGTGTGTGTGTGTGTGTGTGTGTGTGTGTGTGTGTGTGTGTTTGTGTGAACTTGGCCATGTCAGTTCTGTCTTTGTGTTTATACGTGTGTGGCTGTGTGTGTGTTTGTGGCTGTGTGTGTGACACTGTGTGTGAGTGTGTGCGTGGCTGTGTGGCTGTGTGTGTGTGGGTGTGTTTGTGTGTTTGTGTGTGTGCAATGCCTGATCACATCTGCACCGTCAGTCAACAAAATTGACCAGGTGCGATGATCACACACGCTCACCAAGGAAAGCGGAGGGGGAGACGGTGCCGTTGCTACGGGAGACCATCACGCTGATGCCCGTCTCGATGAAGGGCACGGAGAAGTCGATGACCTCCGACCTCTCCTCATTGATGGTGAGCGACCCCACCGCCATGTGTGCCTTCTTCAATACCACCTGAGGTCAAACATAGAAGGGGCAACTGGGAGGTCAATGGGAGGGTAATCGGACATTTTGGTTTTGACAGGTCTCAAAAGTATTCATAAAAAAAAGGGGAACAAAATCCTTTAGGCGACCTCTTTGGTTTTTGACCCTATACCAACAAGACTGGATTTGAAATATAAGAAACTAGAGCTCATGTGCGACCATTTTGGTTTGATACCACTTCAACAAGACTGGGGTTTTACAACGTCCTCTGTGTCGTTTCTATTCCCAATTAATTTAATTAAATTTTGTCAAAGAATTATTGTGCTTTATTTGCATAAACGGTAATATTGCTTGACGTTCAATTGAGGTATGACGGAAATGCAGTGAAAGTCATCACTGATCAATTTATACAGCAAACTGCAATAAAATGAACCTTTCCCCCCCGAGTTTAACCCATAGTTAACCCCTTACTCTCCGGCGCTCTCCCTCTCGCCCCCATTCTTCCTAATCTCCACAGGTATATTTGAACCTGCAGCAGCGGGGCGAGCGGTGAGGGAAACTGGGCCACAACAGGCAGGAGAAGCGAACAGGCTAAACGCACGCCACAGTGAACATGAATCCTCCCCTCTGCCTTTTCCCTCCACTTCCACTCCAGTTGCTCCTGCGCTTGCTTCCTCTCTCGATAAATATCTCTCTGGTGTATTTGTTTGTTCCTTTATCGCTTTCTCTCTCTCTCTCTCTCTCTCTCTCTCTCTCTCTCTCTCTCTCTCTCTCAAACGCTGTGTGTTTGTCTCTCTAATCTCACGCTGACTCTTCTTTGCTTTCCCTCTCTCAATCATTTTATCTGTCTTGTTTAAATTCTCTTTCCATCCTTGTTTCTTTTCTCTCCCTCTCGTTCCTATTCTATATTCATGACTCTCACCCCCCCCACCACCACCACCACCACCACCTTTCTTCCTCTCGTTTTTCTCTCCCTCCGTCTCTTTCTCCCACTGATGAAAGCCTCCCATTAGGCTGTGAGGAGAGGCAACTTTAAGGGAGGATCCCATCTTCCCCTTAGGCCAGGCAGACAGGAAGCAGAGAGGTTAAGGAGAGAGAGAGAGAGAGAGAGAGAGAGAGAGAGAGAGAGAGAGAGAGAGAGAGAGAGAGAGAGAGAGAGAGAGAGGGAGAGGGAGAGAGAGAGAGAGAGAGAGAGAGAGAGAGAGAGAGAGAGAGAGAGAGAGAGAGAGAGAGAGAGAGAGAGAGAGAGAAAAGAGAGATTGATAGATGGATACACAGATCAAAAGAGAGATGAGAGAGAGAGAGATAGAAAGAGAGAGACAGGGGAGAGAGATGGAGACGGATAGATAGAGAAAGGTAAAAAGAGGAACGGAGAAAGAAAAACAAAATAAAGAGGCAGCAAATCAGGCAGAGAGGGAGAGAGAGAGAGACAGGGAGGAGAGAGAGAGAGAAAGAAAGGAGAAAGAGTGAGAGAGAGAGAGTGAAAGAGAGAGAGAGAGAGAGAGAGAGAGAGGAGAGAGATAGGAGAGAGAAAAAGTGAGAGAAAGAGAGAAAGAGGAGAGAGGGAATAAAAGAGTGACAGAGAGAAAGAAGAGAGACAAAAGAGAGAAAGAGAGAGAGAGAGAGAGGCAGAGAGAGAGGCAGAGAGCGAGAGATAGGAAGGGAAAAAGAGAGAGAGAGAGAAAGAGTGAGAGAAGCTCCTCACTCACGCACACGCACGCACACATACACACACACGCACGCACACACGCACACGCACACACACACACACACACACACACACACACACACACACACACACACACGCGCTCCTCACCTCTCCCACCATGCCGTTCCACGTGCCGTTGATCTTCTTGCCGTGCTTGCCGTTGGTGACCAGGTAAAGGTCGTAGGTGAACTTCACCTGCTTGGCGATCTTCTTCAGGATGTCGATGCAGAACCCTTTGCAGCAGCGCTTGATGTAGATCCCCGAGTCCACCGTGGAGTTTCTGTCGTCCGGGGAAAAGACGAGAGACAGACAAAAACAGAGGGGTACAAGAAGAGTTAAGAAAGAGAAAGAGGGTGGAGAAAGAGGGATAGAAAGAGGGTGGAGACAGATAGAAAGACATGGGAAGAGAGGAAAAGAGAAAGAGAGAGAGAGAGAGAGAGAATAGAGAGCAAGAGAGAGAGACAGCGAGAGAAAGCGACAGCTAGAGAAAGAGAGAGAGACAGAGAGACAGAGAATAGAGAGATGGAGAGATGATAGATACAGCAGTAACCCTAAGAGGCAGGAGTCCAGGCAGGCCATCAGGACAGAGAGGAGGAGGGCGATGATGAACATTCATTATTGTAGGCGTAAGGTGAGACGGGTGCACAAGCCAACAAACGACAAGGATCCTAAGAGGGTGTGTGTGTGTGTGTGTGTGTGTGTGTGTGTGTGTGTGTGTGTTTAGTATGTTTAATGTGTGTGTCCGTGTGTATTGGTTGCATTGCTGTGTGTGTGTGTTAGTATGTGTGTGTTTGTGTCAATATGTGTATGTATGTTGGTGTATTGGTGTGTGTGTTTAGCATGTTTAGTGTGTGTGTGTGTGTGTGTGTGTGTGTGTGTGTGTTTCACGTGAGTCATAACAAGGCAGAGGAATTTAAACCAGATGAGATAGATGAGGACAATGAACCCCATTAGCATGGAAAATACAGAGGGATGGAAAGATGAGAGGAGGAAGAGGAAGAGAAAGAGGAGGAGGACAGGGGCTCAGGTGTTGAGAGACAGACATGGTACCGGAAAACACAGTGGGATTCACAGAAAGGATGAGCAAAGCACGTTACAAAATGTTCAGCCCCATTCACATGTGGGGTTTGTTTTTGGATTTATAAATTATTCTTGTTTCTGGGAAACCTTAATGTCTTTGTTTTGAGTTTCGCAGGTCGCTTTTTTCATTTCATTCGACATTTATCTGCATGCCTCTTCTACATAAAAGCCTTTCAGACGGTATTTCAGATTCCTTCTATGATTATAATTTTTTAAATTTTTTATTATTTTTAAGCGTGCAAAATGTGCAGACAGATTTGGAGCACTGATGTCATAGATAGATAAGGAAAGTGTACCTAGAATAAAGAAAAAAAATCCTATTCCACCAGTAAATTGTTTCAACCAATTTTACAGAACTAATAGAACTAATTATCCTTACATATATTCTAGCAGTTTCTGTCATTCCCCCTATACTATCCTCCATCTGACATTGCAAACCGGTTCAGTTTGTCCCTGAGGCCTCACCGTAGTTTGAGCTGCTTGCGGCAGGGCACCGTGTTCCTCATGCAGGTTCCGCTGAGCGGGTCCACGTCCTCCACGATGACGAAGGGCGCCTCCTCCAGCGTGACAATGGACAGGTGGTCATCCTCACGCGCCTCCGCCCCGCTGTAGAGCTCGAAGCGTGGCCACACGTGGTACTTCATGGAGAGGAAACCACGCTCCCACTTACCCACCTGGTGGAGGGCATAAGGCAGAGGGCAAAGGGCAAAGGGCAAAGGGCAAAGGGCAAAGGGCAAAGGGCAGAGGGCAGAGGGGGAAAAGGGCAGTGTGGGATGAGGGGTGAGGGGGAGAGCGGAAGGCAGAGGGCAAATGGCAGAGGACAGTGAGCGATGAGGGGTGAGGGGTGAGGGGTGAGGGGTGAGGGGGAGAGCGGAGAGCGCCAAAGGCAAAGGGGGGAGAGCAGCGAGGGGTGAGGGGTGAGGGGGAGAGCGGAGAGGGGTGAGGGAGGCAGTGGAAAGGATTAGGGAAAGAGGGAGGATGAGGGTGAGATGGAGACGGAGGGAAGAATGAAGGGAGCGACATGGGGGTAGGAATGGTAGTGGGAGAGGGATGTGGGTACCAAAGGAGGGAGGATGGAGAGATAAAAGAAAGATAAAAAGAGAGGTGTTGGAAAGAGGGAGAAATCGGAGGTAGGGAGAGGGAGAGGGAAGGGAAGGGTGAGGGAAGAGAGAGGGAAGGGGGGGGGGTAACGACAGGCAGGGTGAGTTTGACATCCACCTGTAGGCTAAATGAGAACTCTGGCACACCTGGGTAGAAGGCTGAGTGGCAGGTGTGTGGGGGAGTCAGACGTCAGGACCAAAACATAGCATTAGGGGAAATAGCAGACGAGGAGAGAAAGAGAAAGAGACTTTTTGAGAGTGTGAGGTAGAACTATGGAAAGAGGGCGGCGCGGCGGGGGGGGGGGGGGGGGGGGGGGGGAGAGGAAAGGGGAAACAGAGGCAGGCAGATGTAGAGAGGGGGGAGAAAACGAGAGGGAGGGAAAGAGAAAGAAAAGGAAGGGAAGACAAACAAAAGAGAGGAAGAGAGAAAATTGGAAAGAAAAAGAGAACGAGAGAAAAAGAGAGAGTGGGAAAGAGAGAGAGAGAGAGAGAAAAAGAGAGAGTGGGAAAGAGAGAGAAAGAGAGAGAAATAGAGAGAAATAGAGCAGTGTGAGAAAAGGAGAGAGAGAGAGATAGAAAGAGGAGGAGAAAGTATGGGGGAGAGATAGAGAGAGAGAGAGAGAGAGAGAGAGAGAGAGATTGATAGATGGATACACAGATCAAAAGAGATATGAGAGAGAGAGCGAGAGAGTGTTCTAACAAACTCACCCTATCCCAGCGTCTCTCTTTGTCCAGCAGGAGGATGACCAGTTTGGGGTGCATCTGGTACCCTTCCTCACTGAACGACAGGTTACGCCCCTCAAACGTTACGTTCATCAGGTACCTGAGGGAAAGAGAGAGAGAGAGAGAGAGAGAGAGAGAGAGAGAGAGAGAGAGAGAGAGAGAGAGAGAGAGAGAGAGAGAGAGAGACAGATTCCCTTTAACAACACTGACGTAACGTATGTGGCCATCTTACACCCCGGCACCATTGAGTTGCACTAGCGTTTCCCCAAAGGCGATTCCCATAGTAGGCAAAGTAATGCTGCTTACACTTGCACTTCCTGTAAACGTGAGAAGAAGGATAAAAAGTAGTGTGGTAGGCTAAAAATAGTAATGATGTAGAAATACACTTAGGCTGGGAATTTAAGGAGGGAGATGAACAGGTTACATTTAAGGTTACTACATTAGGGTCTTTAGAATGAGAGGGAGTTATGCATGTTTTGTTGCCGGCAGCACAATTGCTTTTAATTTGCATTCCATTGAAGTTCAGTTCAGTTCAGATCGGCTCCAAAGTGTGAGGAAGATATTGAGAGAAAGACCCGCTTTGAGACGAGTTAAAACATTTGACAGTTCGTATACCGGAAGAGAGAAATAACAAGGAAAGGTGAGGACAAAACCTTTGGAGAGAAAGAGTGAGAGAGCTGGAGAGGAAGGTAGGAGAGTGTATTATAAAGCGTGTTTGACAAAGTATCAGCATAAATTTGTGTCAACAAGTGTGTGAAGCTAAAAGGATAAACTGTGGAATCGTCTGTCGTTCCTCCACCCTCATTCTCTCCCTCTCTCTCTCTCTCTCTCTCTATCTCTCCCTCTCACTCTCTCTCTCTATCTCTCCCTCCCTCTCTCTCTCTACCTCTCCCTCCCTCCCTCTCTCTCTCTATCTCTCTCTCTCTCAGTCGCTCTGGTATCTCTCTGCCTCCCTCTCTCAATCGCTATCTCTCCCTCGCTAGCTCTCTCCCTCCCTCACTCTCCCTCTCTAGCTCTCCCCTGGCCCGACCTCACTCTCCCTCTCTAGCTCTCCCCTGGCCCGACCTCACTCTCCTCCTGCTCCCGTTTCCGTGGGTTGCCGTCGCCATGGAGACTTCCTGCCTCTTAAACAATCCCGTCGGACAGGAGGGAGGGAGGGGGGGGGGGGGGGGGGGGGCGGGGGGATAAATAACATGTCTTAACGAAGCGGGGAGCGCTGGAGTCACAGGGTCCTGATGAGAGGCCAGACCGGCATGTTAAAAGGCGGCGCTCAAACACCGCGATGACGGGCGGCGTCACGCCCCGGTCCACACCGACACAACGTACCTCCAAACAAATCACCACACGTTTGACCAAGGCGACGCCATTTCCAAAGCATCAACGTCGCTCAACAATAACTTTGATTTTAGGATTTTTTTTGGGCTGCTGTAGCAGAGTACTGAGAATCCATCCCAGATGTCTGTATCTATAATGCCCAGAGCTGCAGAGCAGCTACGCGTTTTGTTACGTCATGCTGCATGTAATTTGGGATTAGCCTAGTCCTAGTCTGGAATCTCAGATGGGGATGAATAGGAGAACAAACCACAGGAACCAGCTACGCGATCAACTTGTTGAAACATTGACAAACCCAAGCGGTGCCAATGCAAATGTATGTAGCATGTGTGATGATGATGATGGTGTATGCGTGTGTGTGTGTGTGTGTGTGTGTGTGGGAGTGTGTAAATGAATCCCCCCCCAATGCCCCACCCATCAATAGAAGAGAAGACTCACCACCCCGGCATATGTAATGTGTTGCCATGGAGCCCACTACCACAGCGATCTGCTGCGTTGCCATGGGAACAGTCATCTCACCCAAGAGAAGGTGGATACACGAGAAAGAGAGAAGGAAAGAAAGAGATGTAGAAAAAAAGAGATAAGGAAGAAAGGTACAGAAGCAGTAAGAAAGAAAAAGAAGAAGAAGAAGAAGAAGAAGAAGGATCAAGACAGAGAGAAGGGACATAGCTTTATTTATAAAAATTTATTTTTATATTTATAACTTTTTAGGTAACTCCTCTCTCTCTCTCTTCCTCCGGTCTATCACCTTTGTCAGATCAGTTTAGAGTAGCTTCACCCCAGAACAGACCTCTATGGAGACCAACCATCAATCCCTCCACCTACCGTTAAACTTACACACGGATGAACACCACAGTGAGAGAAAGAAGAAGAGAGACAGAGAGACAGACAGAGAGAGAGACAGAGAGAGAGAGAGAGAGAGAGAGAGAGAGAGAGAGAGAAAGAGAGAGAGAGAGAGAGAATGAGAGAGAGAGAGAGAGAGACAGAGAGAGAGACAGACAGACAGAGAGAGAGAGACAGAGACAGATAGATAGAGAGACAGATACAGAGAGAGAGAAAGAGAGAGAGAAGGAGAGAGGAAGAGAGAGAGAGTGAGTGAGACAGATAGAGAGAAAGAGAGGGAGAGAGATAGATATAGAGGGAAAGAGAAAAAAGAACAAGAGAGAGAGAGAGGGAGAGAGCGTCTGTCCGTTTATCATTTTGTAGCCTTGCAGTATTGATGTAGCTTTTATGAGCCCTTTGATCCTTTCCCATGTCTCAATTCCCCCCCGGCGCCCGGAGATGAAAAAGCACAACTCACTGTAGCTAACCAAACCCAATGCAGATTCATTCATCACGCAGAGAGAGCTACGGCCAGAACTCCAGCTCCTTCCTTTCCCCTGCTTCTGATGCAACGTGTCTCTAATCGAAACCACGTCGGGTCCATTTCCTTTTACATCAGCACTTCACCAACTGTACACTCTCTGTGTATTGATGTGGAGATGTGTGAGCGGCTATGATTTAATACCTGAAATCATCAATGCCAACACGTCCTCTACTTTTTAAGAGAGCTCTGTGTGTGTAAACTAAGTGCTGAGGAACTGTCCCTGAGAGTCATAGTGACACCACTGGGAAAAGCAACACAAACAAACAGAAACAATATGGAAATATAAATAGATATATAAATACATATATAAGCCATACAGCTATAGAGACAGACAGGTAGGTAGGGAAGGAGGGAGGAAGGGAGGTAGGGAGGTAGGTAGGTAGGTAGTTGAGGGAGGGAGGGAGGGAGGGAGGTATGTAGGTAGGTAGGTAGGAAGGGAGGGTAGGTAGGTAGGTAGGTAGGTAGGTAGGTAGGTAGGTAGGTAGGTAGGTAGGTAGGTAGGTAGGTAGGTAGGTAGGTAGGGAGGAGGTAGGTAGGGAGGTAGGAAGGAGGTATGTAGGGAGGAGGTAGGTAGGGAGGTAGGTAGGTAGGGAGGTAGGTAGGTAGGGAGGTAGGTAGGTGAGGAGGGAGGGAGGGAGGGAGGGAGGGAGGTAGGTAGGGAGGTAGGTAAGTAAGTAGGTAGGTAGGTAGGTAGTTAGGTAGGTAGGTAGGTAGGTAGGTAGGTAGGTAGGTAGGTAGGGAGAAGGTAGGTGGGGAGGGAGGGAGACCCCTACTGTCCGCCCACTGAGTCTCTCTGATGACTGGGACTGGGGGTGTTGTTAGTGCCGTGTCAGTGACTGATCCTGTCATTTTAGTTCCAGTTGTATGCGTTGGCCATCTTGTGGGCCCCCGGCCCCCATAGCCATGGTTACAGGCTCTTAGACCATTCAAATTGTCACAATTAAAATGGCAAGACAATTAGCTTAACCAACAAGGCAAAAAAAGAACAGGCTTCATCCAACACACGTACGTATATAGACTGAACACACAGAAAGGTTGATGTGCATTACATTACTGAGCATTGATCCAACCCAACAAGCATTCCCATACATACAAAACCATTAGCAAAATATCGATCATTTTCATCAATGGCATCATTTAAAATTAAAAATCAAATCCGAATTAGTGATAAATAACAAGGGCAGAGATGTCAAAGGACTTCGGAGAGAGAAAACGAAGTGGAGAGAATTATATTCAAACATTATTATTATTATTATTATTATTATTTATTTTATTTATACAGGGTTAACTGACTGAGACCACGTCTCTTTTCCAACAGTGCCCTGTTAAAGGCCGAATATGTAAATTACAACAACAAAAATTTAATAAAAAATCCGCAAAAATAAATACTAATGTTTACAATACAATATTAACAATACAGTACAATATTAAAGTTTCAACCAAAACAAGAACACTCTTCAACTCCCAAATCCTCCAGTAAAAGTTTAAATTGTT